>JAQIWG010004062.1:0-16690 GCA_034695025.1 Chamaedrilus cognettii | reverse complement strand
CTGTCCAACTAATCTTCTCCATTCTTCTCCATTCCCACATTTCAAATGCTTCTATTCTTCTGATGTCCTCCTTCCTGGGTGTCCAAGTTTCAGCGCAGTATACTGCCACAGACCAAACCACCGCCTTCACAATCCTCTTCTTCACTTTTCCTGCCTGACAGAGAAGGATATGAAAGCTAGGGGATTAAAACGTGAGGATGCGGCGGATAGGGTAATGTGGAGAGCGGGTGCGCATGGCTGGAAATGGCCTACCCCTGCGTAAGAAGGGAATGCGGCCACAAAACGGGCGTGTGCGTTCATTAATTGCGTTTAAGTTTGTTGAGCGTTCTGTATGTTATCAGGAGAGGCGTTTGTGACGTTGGCTACGAACGACTCCTACGCACTGGGCGCGCTCGTGCTCGGGCACTCGCTGAGGCAGGTCGGCACGACGCGACACATCGCGATCATGATCACCTCAGGCGTGTCGGACTCACTCAGGTCTGGAATCAACCAGTTTGGACTGATCTCTCTCTCTCTAGTGCACTGCCAAACGGCAGGTTCCTGGCATCAAACCTCTCCACACCTTGCGGTTCTCCGCCATTCTCTTCATGCTTCCATACAATTTTCTTTCCAGTATCTCATCTATCATTGCCACTCGCTTCTTTCCCCTCATCCTCTTGCCCTCCATTTTTCCCTTCAGTATTTCTGTCATTAATCCCTCCCTCCTTTGGACTTATATAATATCCAAGGCATCCACCCCAGCCTCCTCCTGGACATACAGCGAGCCTCGACGAGTCTGTCTGGCATGGCGCTATTTTAAAGCCTTTTTCATCATTTTTCTTCATTAGGCCTATAATGCAGCAAAAACTCAATGAGGTATTAAAGTCTAAAATCTTTCTGAAATTTTAACACTCCAAAAAAAGTTTCTGAAACCCCCCTGAATATTTTGTCATATACCGCACGTGGGCTGTCAAAAAAGGATTTCAAAAGGAGTCCGCAAGGAAAGTGTAAAAAGTTTTTTTGAGGCCTAGGCTAAATTACCAGCAAATGGTATTGCGGGTCTCAGAAACCTTCATCTTTGCCCAGTACCTCCCCTTCCCCCGGTCGAGAATTTAGCACAGAAAGGATAAATATGAGCTGAATTTTAAAGTCGGGGGGAGGGGGGTTTGCCCCCTCCCCGAAATGAAGCCTATGACCCTGATTTGGACCACTACAAAACCTAGAAAGGAAATCACTCAAGCTGAATGGCAAACAAAAAAGGGTTGGCAGAATTATGGATAAATTATGTCATTGTTGGCTCAATTTTAAAAAAATAGTTTACTTAGTTGAGTTTTTGTCATATTTCACTTTGACATTTTTATTTCAACCGGCGATTTATGCATTCATATTTTTTTGCGGTGTACCGTGGCAGGAGTAATGACCTGACATATTTAACAAATCTTTTTTGCACAGACGGTCGACACTGGAGCAACATAAAAATGTGATTTACAAGAGTGCTCGCGTTGCTCGCTCGCTGTTGATTTCGCTGCAGGTGCTCTCTCAGTGTTGCCACTCGCCTTTTTAAAAATCACTAAGCTATCGTGAAAACACATGCTGTGACAAAAAAAGTATGAAAAACGAAAGCATATCATATAATAATAATAAAGCAAAAAATGATGAAAACACATTGGATGAGAAAAAAAGGTTCAAAAAAATTTGTATTAGAATTTTTCTGATCAGCAAAGACATGATATCCCATTCCAAATGATGTTACGAGCTGGGGTGGTCACTTCAATTTTTTTGAACTAATTTTCTTAATTGTTCTAAGTCGATATGAAAACATTTCACTTCCCTCAAAACTTTCTAATGGCTAAATTTATTAATTTTTATTCATGGCGCCTTTCTTACAGTACTTATTGTGGTTTTTTAATTTTATTTTTTGAAAGAAAAAGCACAAAAAGCACACAAGCCTCAACGAAATCACCAATAGAAAAAGCATACGAGTGGCTACACCGTGCTTAAATAGGTAGGAGGAGGTCTGTGTGGAGCAGACGGGTTTATCTTGGTTCAGAAACTGGGGCGAGCAGCCTACTAGCCGGGAAATGCCTGGTTGATGACTTCATGGATTCTCGGGCCTCTTGCCTGAGGCATGTGGTGAGGCGTGCTGTTTTGCGCTGAGGCTGATTTGTTAAGGTTAGCAAAGAAGAAAGCAGGCACGCCTGTCATGGTCTGCATTACTATAAATTTTAACTCTACAGTAAGTGTAATCAAGGCGACGATTTGATACTTTCCTAATGGGTATGTTTCAATTAGTTTCAAATGAAATCCAATGAAAAATGTTGTTTCAGATGTAAGTGATAAAACAGAAATTTACATACAAAATGCGTAACATTATGCGAACAGTTTCGAATCCAGCTTGCAATTGTGAATCGGGCATCGGTTGTCTTCTGAGCTTTCACTATATGTTCTGGCCAACGCCCTTGATTCTATTTGCGTGGTGATTTCTCTCAATTAGAAATGAATGTGTTTTCTTTCCTCGCAGTAGCCAACAGGCCTGTTTGTGTGACAACGCTGGATGCTATTTATATCTAGTTGTGTCGGTTATATTTTTCGCTATGTTCATTTTCTTCCGTTGTAAGGAGCTTATTGTGTGGCCTTTTATGTCTATTGATTTTTTCTTTGTTATGTTGTTTACTACCATTGATTTAGCGAAATAAAGACTATTTAATGATATAGATCTACAGGTACTGAGCTCAGTCAGAACGCAGTCATGTTGGTATCAGTACAGATCGGTGAAAGACTCCATTGATATAATAGCTGCTGAGTGCATCGTGCCGCTGACTCCACTGCCGTTTAAGTTTGAGCTGGGTGCGAGGGGGCCAACAGGCAAGTGAAGTCCAACACGTTGTGCCCCCGACTGGATCCAGGGGCGGATCCATTTCTTAATCCTGGGGGGGTCGATTTTGGTCTAAAGGTGACCTTAAAAAAAGTTGACCTTGCACCGAAAGCCAAATTTATTTTCTTTCCGTTCAGAACTCGTGACCGGGGGGGGGGGGGTGTTGCCTCAGCGATAAATTTCTCTCCCAATTGCCTCTTACCGCCTCCCAACAGAAACTCTGGGGGGCGGCGGGGGTCAATTACCCCCAAAGCCCGCTCCACTGCATTATAAATTCACATTTTTGAGGTGCGATCGCCCCTTTCCGCCCCCCAGGAGAGCTCTGGTGGGGGAAATTGCCCCCATCGCGCTCCCCTTGAATCCGCCCTTGGCTGGACCAGAAGATAATAATATAGGGGTTGCGCCGTTGTGGCGCTTGCAATCCTCGCGAAGCAAATCTTGGGGTTCCAGTTCTGTTGGGACCTTGGCGCTTCCTTTCTCAAAATTGTATTAAATTTTGTCCCTGTAATAAATTTTTCCATTAAGTATACATAATCTCTCATTTTAAATATCTACATGCAGTCCTGTTTGAATTCAGGCAAACGCTCTGCGGCCTCTACGACTCGGTGACGTTGGTCGACCCTCTGAACAGCGACGACGCGGTGAACCTTCAGCTCTTGACCCGACCTGATCTCGGCGTGACCTTTACCAAGCTGCACTGCTGGCGACTGATCCAGTTCAGCAAGTGCGTCTTCCTCGACGCCGATGCACTGGTGGGTTCTCTTTTTTTACTTTTTTTTTAGGTCAACCCCAGCATGTTAGGCCAAGTCTGCGTGCTCCACCATCCATGCTCTGGCTTGACTTCAATGGGGGAGTTTACGGCGTTTTGAGGTTTGTAATCTCACTTTAATCCTGAACTTTAGCTGAGTTCAGGACCTTCTAGATTGCTCAGATTCTGCTGGATGTTAAGCTACCTTTGCAGGCAGCAGGGAGAGGGGACACAATTTTGTGACAATTTTGTGTCCGATCCGACCTCCCGGGAGGCTGAATCTTTTGGATCTCAATTATAATCCCATCCGAGTTGGGACTGGGCATGCCCGAGAAATTGAATTCTCTGTTGAGCTAGAGGGGAGATGAGATTGAACCCCGGACCTCTAGCGCGGTAGTCCAGTGACATACCACTAGACCACACAGGCACTGCTGTGGGTTTTCATCAAAATCATTACCATCAACCCCTGCAAGCAGGGAAACAAAGAATTGACTTGTGGCCCAGAACTCCCCGGATGAGTCGTAAAAGGCAAAAAAAAGGTTTTTATTTTTTTTAGTTTAAGGATCGTGTATGAAGCATAAAGACTATATACAGTCCGGTTCTGTGCAAGGAGCTGGCACAGAACCGCTCCACCTTCTTTAGCTGCCTTTTACGATTAGCCCAGGGAGCTCTGGGCTGCAAGCCAATTCTTTGTTCCTCAGCCTGCAGGGGGTACTAAAGAGGGGAAAGCGGTCTGTGCATGGTTCTTCTCTGAGAACCAGACTGTAATAGTCTTCGTTACTTCACACGATCCTTAAGCTCCCAAAACTACAGATCATCATCATCATTCTTGTTTTTCGTCTATTGTTTCATGCACAAGTCGAGCTTTTATCACGATGAGACTCTCCCATAATTCTCTATCTGTTATCTCGATTTCTAGCTTGATCTCTTGTATCTTCCACTAGTGCAATATTGGGTCCCTTCATGTTTTCTTTCTCCTACCGCTAAACTTTCCTCTATAGATTATATATCTATATAAATAACGCTGAAACTCTGAATATATAACATGCTGAAACTCGATCACTCTCATTCATTCGTTTCGCTTTTTGATTCTTTTCTTTCTTCCCGTTCTCACCATATCTGCTATACTTTTGTAAAAGTGCAGGTACGTCTATGAAATCCAGTCTAAGGGTCTCTTTTCACGGTGCATATTTTGCATGCAATTTTACATGCAATTTTGATTGCAATTTAGCGTGCAACATATGCAATACGGACCTACGCAAATACTTCTTTTCGGAACGAGTTGTCAATACTCGTAAGAAAATTACGCTGTAAAATATCTTAACTGGGTTTCGTACAAGCCGTGCCTGCAACCCAGTTAAGAAAATCGTTGTCATGACATCGGAAATTTTACATTTTAATTTTCTTAACATGGTTGCATGCAAAATTGCATGTAAAATTGCATACAAAATATGCATCGTGGAAAGGAGGCTTAAGTTAAAATGACTCCGTTGTGATGGTGTGCGCAGGTGATTCAGAACATCGACGACCTGTTCGAGCGCGAGGAGCTCTCCGCCGCCCCAGATGTGGGGTGGCCCGATTGCTTCAACTCAGGCGTCTTTGTGTTTCGCCCCTCTCTCAACACTTACAGCGCGCTGCTCAACCACGCCGTCACGCGGGGCAGCTTCGACGGTAAGCCAGGGATTTTTAAAGTGCTAAATCAACCAATTTACTATTGAGCATGATGTCGACCATGAGTATCATGTGGGGACCATATGAAGGCTGTGTTAAAATAGTCAAAATCAACATTACTGGTATAGAAAATGTTAATTTATGTCTATAAATTGCTCATCTTGATCATGCATCATGGCTACAATGATTGATATATGATGACACTTGATGACATATGATGACACTTGATGACACATCATTGATTCATCACTACAGTAGCCTAGTATTAGTGACGTAGTACCTTGAGCATTAAAAAATTTATTAATTTCGCAGCGCATTATAACTAAATGGTATGCTATTTTTGGTAAAATTCTTGTTAAAAATCGATGGTGACTTAAAATTTATTGATCATATTCAATGCTATTTAATAATAAGACTAAGACATGTATGGATTGCACTGTTAGTATGTATTACTCTCAAATGTTAAGATCTCAGATCTCTATTCTCCGTTCATGTGTTGACAGGTGGAGATCAGGGTCTGCTCAACGCCTTCTTCAGCGACTGGGCGACCGAGGACATCAAGAAGCGTCTTCCCTTCCTCTACAACGTTGTCTCTCAGGCCTTCTACTCCTATCAGCCGGCTTTCAAGCAGTTTGTATTTTGTTTCATTTTAGCAAGATATTGTTTTAACAGTTCATAGTTTCTTTTAGTCCTGAAAACCAATTGGCATTTATTTTTTCAGTTCCATTGCTGCATGCACTACCTGTATGACAGTGGATACATTGTTGCATGGCCAGCTTTTCATTCAGTTTTATTTGTGCTGCTATTTGTTGGAAGAAGTGGTGTAGTTTAGTTGAAACTTACGACTAAATTTTGCACATTGATAGCATGCGTTTTGCAGTTAACTGTAAAAAGAAAAAAACAGATGAAGTTTAAATTCGCTAGTAAGCTTAATCTCAAATTTGAGTGGATGGTATTAAACGCCTGGCATTTTTTATATTCATGGGTTTACAACGAAAATGAATACCGATTGTGTGCATCAACAGCATCGGTATATTGCATTTTAAACAAATTTGCTTCATCCTACTGCAATCTGATCAAGAGAGCACCGGGGAAAAAACCAGAATCAGGGGTGTCGATCTATCGGTGCCCGGGGTGCCAGGGTGCCACCGTTTCTCGATGTGGGGGCGCCCATGCATTGAATAGGCACTTGTTTTTTAGAGACTGAAAATAAATGAATATATGCGTTTTAAAAATTTATGTAATATTAAGCACGACTTGTCTTTGACTGATGGGGTATCCCCCCCCTCCGGTCGTGGCCTTTGCATGGGCCGAGCGGGCACCAGGCCCCTTGTTGCTAGAAACGGCGCGACGCCCCTGTTGAAAATGCATAGGGTATAACGTGCTTGCGGTGATAAAGAGAGTTCCTGAGAACGTACGTGTGTTGTTTGCTGCGATAGATTCGGCAAGGATGTGAAGGTGATCCACTTCATCGGCTCCACCAAGCCCTGGTACCTCACGTTCAACGTCGCCACCCAATCGGTCGAGCTCCCGGGGGGCGCGGGCGGTGACCTGGCAGCGAGCGCTGAGTTCCTGCAGCGCTGGTGGAGGATCTTCATCGAGCACGTCCGACCCAATCTCGACAGCTCGACGGTGAGACCTGTTTATGATGCGGTTTCTCATGTTCTTCAAATAATGAAGATAACTAAGGTAAGCGCTGTGTTGTAGTGGTTAAGGCATGGGACCCAAGTCCCAGTTCAAGCCCCGGCGCTGATAGCTGTGAAACCATGAGTTACAGGCCCTTCAGCAAGGCTGTTAAACACACAAGTGTCGCTTGCTGTTAACCCGATGCCAGATAATTTATTTATTTTTTTCTTTTTGCTGAAAAATTTGAGCTGTAAAAATTTTAGCGGTATCTCTATCTCTTATTTCCTACTTCGATCACTGTTGCTGATCACTGTTACGCATTACAACCATAGTTGTATATTATTGGAACATCTTGGTGTCATGCTATTGCTAGCGTCGAGGAGTGACGTTTAAGATCTCACGCGTCTCGAACACAAGTAGGGGTACCTATGAAATTTTGCCATGCTAATGTGTGATCTGAAGGATCATTGAATATTGTTTGTTTGAACCCTCAGCTGCATCTGAGCGGCGTGAACCTGTGTCGCCTGATGCTCTGCAAAACACGGCATAATAATAATGCTGTATCTGTGTCGCATGTGTCATGAATGTGTATCCTATCATGTACGGTATCATATTCTGTCATTATGTCTCAGATTCAGCTGAGGGCGCGGACCAGTGTCGCCTGACGCTCCACACTATCCAGCATGTTCATGTATCATTTGTATATGTGTCGTATACATGTATCATGAATATGTATTATGTATCACATATTTGTTGATTGTCTCAGATTCAGATAAGCGGCGGGGACCTTTGTCGCCTGACTCTCTTTACCCAGCAGCAGTTCGCCGACGAGCATCGCCAGCACTATTGGGAGAAGGGCCAGGTCGACTACCTCGGCATCGATGCCTTCGCCAACATCCAGCGCCAGCTCGACGCCAAGCTCAAGCCCAGCGGCGGCGCGGCGCTGGCTGCAGCCGAATGCAAGCTTGAGGAAGGAAAGCAGGAGCATGGAAAGGAGTCGAGGGAAGAAAAGACGGAAGGCGGAAGGTCGGAAGAAGCAAAGCATGAGCACGGGAAATCGGAGAAGGAACATGGAAAGCAGGAAGAGCATGTTGAGGTGACGCAGGAGTGCATCAAGGCTAGCGCCGCTGTGGCAGAAGGCACTTCGGTCGCTACACCCGTTGCTGAGGGCGCTACGCCTGTCCCTGGGCCTGCGGCGGCTATTCCAGATGTGAAATCAACCTCGGCGGTTACCCCAGTTGTTGTGGCTGCCCCCGCTGTTGTGGCTGCCCCTGCCGTTGTGGCTGCCCCGGCTGCGGTTGCCACCGCTACTACCGCCCCGAAAGCTGTTCCTACCGGGCCCACCACAGTTGCCAAGCCTGGTCCCACCGCTCCATTGGCTGGTGCCGCCTCCGCTACAAAGCCCGGTGTCACCGCTCCAGCTACCGGTGCCACCTCCGCTGCAAAGTTTGGTCCTACCGTGAAGGTGGGCGCCACTGGCGGTGTCACCGGCGCCGTTGGAGGCAAACCGGGCGACGCGCCCAAGCCCGGTGCGTCCAAGCCCGGTGAGACCAAACCCGGCGCTGCCAAGACGAGCAGCGTCACAATCAGCTCAGGAGCAAAGGTCGTCAAAAAGTAGTTCGCGCACGTTGCGCAGCGTATTACGCAGCATCGTAGCAGATTGCCGTAATTCGTCTTAATGTAGTCACATATGGTGCTCTTTGGTGCATTTCACTGTAGTATTGTTGATTCGTTGCGCTATAGGGCTGTCAAGAGGATTTTCACTCTAGTATTGAGTTTGATAAATTATGTTTGTTTTTTGAGTTACTGTGCCATAGCTAAAGTTTCATTGTTAGATGAATCGTAATGCTCTACTATTTTCGGTTTTTTTCGCTAAGAAACGTCTTAGCGGGAGGCATCTTTGTATTTAAAACTTGCTCATGTCAGATTGCAAGCATTGCACATTGATATGCAATTAAATTCAAATACACAATACAAAGATTTACAAAAGTTTTTTCGGTTGACTTGGTGGAGAATACTAATGCTTCTTAATGCAGCTTCAAGCTTCAAATATCACTCATGGACATTTTGCTTTATTTCTAAGTGCTAGTAATTGAAGATCTTCAAAAATGCATTATCATTGTTATTGGTGGACATTATCTATGCATTCATACTAAACTAAACTAACGATATAAAATGTCTATAAATTACTTTTGTCATTTTACAGTGACTTTTTATTGTTAATGTTGTTAAAAACTCCATGGATAGAAATAAGCATTACATACTGAGAACCACACATCACTCATGATTTTTTAGTTTGTTAACTGCTGTTCCTAACTCTTGTATGAGATCACTGCTCTGTTCTTCTGCAGTTTGATCTAAGTATTTTAAATGCAAAAAATTGTGAAGCTTTCTTAGTGCCTTCTCATTGTGAAACTGTAGCTTGTTAACTAAGTATCGAAACAAAATCTTACTGCTTGTGAATAACTGTTAAAATACATCCAGTACTCCTCAGCATAGTATTGTAAAGTTTAAAAAATCGTGTCGTGTAGTGACGTTTCTGAATCTGGCAACATTGGTGTTTTTGTGCAGTTTATTTAGTATTTATTACTCTGCTTGTGATGCCTAGAAGTTCTCAGTTCTGTTATAACTGTAATTTCATAATGAGCAGTAGAAACACAGCATAAAGTTTGTGAATTTATCAAATTTGTAGTCAATTTTTGAATTGAGTGGAATGCATATGCATTGGCGTGGTGCTGTTTGCTACAATAATTGCGCATGATGAGCCTCGATGCGCGAATATAATAATGTTAACTCCTGTAGCAAATTACGCTGTAAATATAAAAATATATAAAACTTTATTAATCTCAAATTATAATTATCATGTAATGCGTGGCTGAACTTCTGCAATTTATATCTTTAGAGTTATGCTTCATTTTTCAGGATAATAGTATCTCCCAAGTTACTGTAGGTTTATGTAATATTTTGTATTTGGATCTTTACTTAAGATATCAAATCGGCGTGAATGGCTGTATTCGCATCATGCTCGTCGTGTTTTGGTTAATCATTTTGGCTCTCAAATTCTCTGCACGTGACTTTGGATTTTTGAACAATGTATGATATGAGTGCCTTATAGTGCCCGCACACCTTTTGGTCAACACGAAGGAAGTTCACTGTGGCGTTCGTTTGACCGAATAGGCACAGGATCACTAGGTGTGCGAGCTGTCGGTCAAACGAACGCCAGCCGCCGTCGTTGAGGTCACTTTGACCTTAAGAAAAAGAATGCTGCGTGCAGCATTCGTCGTTAAGCGATGATGACGTCAGGTGTGCGCGTCAAGACAAACGACCGCAAGCAGCCTGCGACTCGACGAGTTCTCTACTATAGGCCTACGGACTTGAGTCTTCAATGACAAAACTTCCTTCGTTTTGACCGAAAGGTGTGCGGCGGCCTTTATGAGTTCCTTTGTTTTGATTATGTTGCAATTCAAATTTTCTGAATACTGTTAAGCGGTTTGACTTGTAGACGTTAGTTTGTAAATCTGATCAAATGTTTTGCATCATTGCTTCATTCATTGAGCATTTTCTTACTGCTGGTTGCTCGACCTCGATTTAAGTGCGATTTAATTTTGCAGTCCGAATTATCATATGAAAATTTATGAGAGAATTGTATCGAATAATTTGATTGGTTAGTTTGGACCACAAAACTAAATCGAACTTAAATCGAGATCGAGCAGCCAGCAGTTAAGGTGCCCTTCAAATATTTTGATAAGGCTGTAAGGATGTACGTCAATGTAGCTCATTGCAACAAGTCCCAAATAATATAAATTATATGGTAATGTGATCAATTTTTATGCCTGTCCTGTTTACTTGCATGTTTTTGATTTCCTTTCATGAACTAGCTAATAACAGTAAACATTACAATAATGTTTCAATGCTAAATTACATGCATTTGCATATTCAATAAATCATTTTCAAATTTATATAAATTCATTATCAAATAAATTCATTATCAAATTTAGGTTGAAAGTGTCTACATATTAGGATTTGTTTTTGATATTGATAAAGGACTCTTTTCATGTACTTTTTTGGTTTTTTTGCTGAACTAAAGAGATTGTTCATTACTAAATTCGACATTAATTGTATATCAAAAAGTCTAACGCAAACTCCTGTTACCGTATTTACTGTTGCCTTATGCTAGGAGTCATACACAGTGAAAAACTATGATATCGCTAAAACGTGTTCTCGGGACAAGTAGAGCCTTCTTATTATACTTCTTGTCAACTTGTATTAGTCTCTTATTTGATGTTCCCTTATCATGCTGGCCAATCACGTGATCTGAGTTTTTCTACGCTCAATTTGCCAAATTTGAATACTCAGTTTTTTTTTTAATGACTTCCATCTGAGCAATAACTTAATTGAAGTATTGTATCGAAGAAATCATCCATTTGAGCCCATATACTAAATACACAGTGCATGACTAATGTACAACTGACTGTAGCACAGCTTCAGTATCAGCCAAAATGAGCTCTTAATTGTCGACAGATGTACCAACCAATCGTGGATCATGTGACAATTATCCAATCACAAAGGAAGTCGAGTATTTTAGACACAATATGTAAGTGTGGCGTGAGTAACGCAGAGCAATTCCTGTGACGTCATGGAACAAAATGCATAATACTATGTAGGTCTGAACCAAATTATTCGAATACGTCGCAATTGAATTCAACGTACTGAGGAGATAGGTACACAACTAGGAACCTATTACGAATGGATAAATCAGAGTAACATTCATCGTTTATTCCTGAAAGTAGCTGTGGCATAACTAGGTAGTAAATCGATTTTAGATAGTCAAACAGTGTTTTTAATGAATACAAATTTTAACAAAGCAATTGCGTGCAAAATATAGTTTTTTGTCTTTCTAGAGAAATATCAAAATAATTCTAAAATAATCTACATTTCGACTCTATTTTTCGACAGCAAACTAGCAACTTTGACGTATCGACATATAACATACATTTGACATCATGAGTAGAAACAGTTACAAATAGAAAACAAAACAACATTTGCATTAAACTGCAAATTTACAAAGTTACAAATCACCAGTTTAAAATTATGAAACTTCGACAATTAACAGAAATTCATCTCAAACTTCTCGAAGATAAACGTTGACTGATTAGTATCTAAATTTCATTGTTGATTACATAATTATCTGAAAAATGATATCACCTTGGTAGCTGTTTCTTAATGTAGAGTTACTTAATATATTCAACCTTGACAATTCTGAAACAGTTGGTTTGGTTCATCTTAGGTTACATAGCACAGTGAGTAAATCCGTTCTTGAGAAACCAACTTTCTCAAGCCTTAGTTTGCCGAACGCGCAAACTACATTTCGTCAACTCTCTAGAATAGTGATTTAAACACAACAAATGCATATTGCATTTTATGCATGCCCCATAATATGAATCTTACGCAACAATACGTGTTGCATTTCATGCATTCCCGATAATGTAAATCTTATGCAACAATACATGTTGCATATCATGCATTCCGCATCTTATTATCTACTGTTACTGCAAAACCTAAGATCGTTGACTGCGTTATTTCATTCTGTATCAAAATCTGAACATTGATCATTTTTATGCACAATTGCTATCCATACCCTGTCCTAATAATGAATTGATACGGTATATTGCATTGCTAAATACAAATTAGATGTAGAATTGATGAGAAATACACTTGATCAAACCGCACAAAGTCATTCATACAAAGCTTGAGAGCAGATTGATTGCATAGTTTCAGCGCATGCAATAAGGCTTCAGTGGCGTTATTAAAATCAGCCTTGATGGGGCTCAGCTTCTCCAGTTTGAATTTCAAGCCCCCCTGATCAGTTCTTCCATGCCCCTTCAAACCCTCTACATGTTTTTATGCGCTCCTGAAAGCTCCTGAAACCCCTTTGGTTTCGTGTTGCTTCACTAAATTCAGAGAACTCAAATGGGGGGGCGTTTAATAATCTCAGATTTTGACTTCTGAACCTGCCCTTGGAGGGGTTGATAGAGCGTAGTGCTTGGTCTGCGTAGACTTCTGCAGCTTGGAATAATATAGATAGCATATAATCGTATAGCAAGAAGGTGCCCCTATCGCATCATCTTAGGAGAGGAACAGTGTGTATATTTTAAGTAAAAAGAAATTGATTGTCCATTATGAAAAGTGTATCAAACTTAATTTTTAGCGCCCACCGTTGCAGTTCCACAGCTTGCCAGTTGAAGAGACATTTTCTCAAATATTCCAAAGTAATAAATCGTGGCGCATCAAAGTTGTAGCCCCCAGCTAATACAACAAAAGACTCTGTCCTCGTTTTTCCCACCGTGGGACCAGAAGTATCATCGGGAAGACCGTTGCGGAATCAGATGGATGCAATTTGTCATCATCATCTGATCATAATTTCAGGAAATTTGCCAGAACTGATAAAACCGAATCCATCAAACTGACACAAAAATGAAGATCATGCAGAAACAAACAAAATTAACTATTTTCTATCATTCATTATCGATATAATCTTTCACGGACTAGGACAACCACGGAGATGTCGCTGTAGTTAAATATACGCTCCACAAGCTACACGCTAACAGGGATAAGACTCTACTAAAGTACAACACAGACGAGTATCCACTGTTTATAGCGTATCGACTCCGTGCCGTTGGTCTCCCATGATGCGCAAAGGAAAAGGTGGAATGTTTCACCACGGCGTGGTGGTGCATCGCTGGGGGTCGAGTGGTGTGGGGCGGGTGGGTGAATGACGGAAAGTCTTCGTCGTCCGATAGCCCGGGGTCGTCTGCCCCCCCGGAAGCGAATTCTTCATCGTCGCCGCCACTGCCGTGATCCTCCTCATCGTTGACTGCTAATATACACAGACACGGTATACTTTCAATAAATTGCACCAGCCATTGCTTGAAACAAACAAAATAGATTGAAATGGGTCAGTTGCGGAACACGATAGGCTAAAAGGACTACACATCAGTAGCTAATAAATTTATACTATAGCTGCTAAAGAAAATTATTGAAGAAATATGTCAGAAATATTATGTTAAACAAAGAGAAAGTGCAATGTAATTATCTTAATACCTGCCAAAAATATTAATTATCCAGCCTTACTATTAATTATTATTAATCACTATTATTAATGCCTAATGCAGCATACAAGAGAAAATATAAAAAATAGGTTTTATACACAAAATATAAAAAGTCGTTTCCACAATAATTCCAGTGGGCTCTAAGCTGCGCAATGACAATAACTAATAGCGCATCTTATAATGGGAGCTAAGGATATAGAAAAAAGTGCAATCTATGAATTTTTTTTCTGAGATACCCAGAATCTATAGATATTTTTGATTCTGATTCATTTTTGATCACTGCTCAAAGTCATTACACACCCGGCACGTGTGTCCAGTCGACGTCGAGCCCGCTGTGTGCGTTCCTCAGCTTCAGCGTGATCTGCTTGAGCAGCAGGATTTGATGACTGACTACGACGTTCGTCCACCGCGTGTCCACCACGACCTCAGGGTTGTCAGTATTGTTGGCAACACCATCGCCAACCACTGATTTCGAGTAGCTGCAAAGGAAATTGTACGATTAATTTATCGTGGTCGCGCCATTGTTTAGCGAATATTATTATATACGCTAAACATAATTAAGCACGCATTCTAGCCCTAGAATGTGCGATTAATTTTGTGATGCAAATGATTTTGCTCCTATGAACATATAATGTCAACTAATTGCAAACAAACCAACTGTCAAGGAAATGCTATGCATAATGAGCTAAAAATATCAAATTATTATAAATTACCATCAAACTCCAAAATTCAACTTGTAACAAAAACCATAGGATGAAAGCATTAGGCTTATCTAGTAATTTTTGCGAGTATAACATACACTATGCAATTAACTAATAACAACACATAAATTGACCAGAAAGTAAACAAGCTTGCCAAGCAAAAAACCAATAAAATTATAATCTATTGCATTTTTTTAAATTTCTAATCTAAACCGCATGGCATCCTAAATATTTTCAAGATAATTGAAGCTAATTTAAAACAAGAAAAAATGTACCCATAAAATAAGCCTATTTAACCTAAACAAGCAGCCATTACAAATTAGTGGCTACACAATAAAAAAAAATTAAACATTCAAACAGTTCCTCACCTTCCTCTACCATCCCCATTCCAGCAGCGAGCCTCGTCCTTATCCGGCGCGGCCACTGTGCCGCACACATCTGTCGACAGGCCGCTCCATATGTCCTTCGACGCACTGAGCAACTGCTTGAACTCGGCCAGCATGCGGCCGAACGGCGTCCCAGCCGACGAGGCTGTCGGCCGGACATATCGGTGGTCTCGGGATTCCCGTCTAACAAAAGAATCCTCCGCCAGAGATTCGTTTCTAGGAATGACATTTGTTTGCGATTCGCGTCTCGGGCCTATTTTCGTGCGAGATTTGTCTTGTCTAGGGGAAGCATCTGTGCCGGAGGTGTGTCTAGGGAGAGACTGTTCTTGTCTAGGGGAAACATCCATGCCGGAGGTGCGTTTAGGGAGAGACGCTTGACGTTTGGTGCGAGCGCCGAGGGTGGGTTGGCCGCAGGTCTGAAAGATCTGCAAGAAAAATAGCGTACTTGAATTAATAGACTTCCCATTTTACAATAACTGTTGTATCTTGTACAGTGATGTAGCTTAAAACTACATATAACTAACCATTTTTTTTTAGTCCATTCTGTTAATGTCCATGTTTTCACACAGGTGTAGACGTGTGCGCCCATGTGAGGACTGCAGGAGCTGCGTTTTTATACACGCTTACGTAGTTTCACGTGTTTTTACGTGGCATACTAAAATGTAATATCATGTGATAATATTCGTAGTCATCGATTATTCCAAACAAAGTTGAGAACAGATCCCAATGGCTCAAAAAACATCGACCAAGCACCCAGCTCCTGTTCCATGGGTTCACAAACTGCGTCACAACTCACAAGTGTTAAGTGCATGGTCCTTTGTTGATGAAATGTATAGAAAGTGTCTTTCATCAAGACTTATTGTAGGGTAGTTAAAGAACTATTGTATATGAAAACAACGACACTCCGCAACTAAAATTAATAATTTATAAAAACTGCTCAGTAGATTCAATGTTCGATAGAGTTACACACAAAAGACGAATAAACACAGAAGATAAAGTTACACACACATGAATAAACACAGAAGATCATGTTTTACACAGAAGATGAATAGACGTAGAAGAAAAAGTTACACAGAGAAGATAAATAGACACAGAAGACAAAGTTACACCCAGAAGCTGAATACACACAAAAGATAAAGTTACACACAGAAGATGAATACACGCAGAGGATAAAGTTACACACAGGAGATGAATACACGCAGAAGATAATGCTACACACAGAATATGATTAAACACAGAAGACAACCTTACACAGAGAATGAGAAATAGCCAAGCAACTGCAACTGAACTCTGCAATAACTCTTCCTTCCACAAAAAAACAACAGGTTGAATTGCATTATCGCAGGCTTCTTTGCACCATTGTTTAGTTGAATCACCAAGTGTATCGACGCGCATGGCATAATGGCAACCGTTAGTCTTGTTTTCTGTCCAACCACACAATGTGACACCACCCCACGCAGCGTGCAGGACAGCTTTGGTACAAGTTACAGGCCGCCGTCCGTTTACACATCATTAGGCAGCGGGATTCAGCCAGTGTTGACGGATCCATTCCTGATCACAGTGGCGGATCCAGGGGGGGGGGGAAGGGGGCTCAG
>JAQIWG010004061.1:0-16692 GCA_034695025.1 Chamaedrilus cognettii | reverse complement strand
CTGCAATCCCTGAAAATTTCAAGGAAATATATTCACTTTTGGCCGAGTTATCGCGAATTCGCTAGGGGTTTTTTTTTACGCACCCTGTATATGACGCAGTGGTTTTTCGAGCGAATAAAGACGCAACGAACTTTTCCTTGATTATTTTACTTCATATCTTGAATTATGCCTACTTCTTGAATCTCACTGTATCTTTATGCTGCGCCATTGTTTCCAATACAAGACCGCTAAGCAACCAAAAGTCAAAAGGCGTGTCCCGACCGGACTGGGCGTGTCGTGAGTGGAAGGGGTCGACGCTTAGTGTCGCGCCCTAATTGCACGGCGGGGAGGGTGATTACACCCCAGGAACCGTCGCTCGCCGTGATTAAAGAATGAGCAAAACATTCATCTTGCCGACAAGGCCCCTAGGGACCAAATGACTCAGTAATAGCCCGCGTTGGGAGGGTACGAAAGTTTTCGAAAATCACAAAAAACGTATCAGGAGTCAGTTCGTTTTAAAAATTGAGGGGCCCAATGATTTATGTAGAGTAGGATATTTGTCATAGGCTACCTGTGGTCGTGTTAACGTCGGGTAGATTCTGGGATCCGTACATTTGAGCATTGCTGAACATGCAAACAGAAGTTTATAAGCTCATCACGGAACAATATTTGCGTAAATATATCTACTCAAAGCCTAATAGTTTTACAAGTAGGCCTGTCTTCTGTTAAATATGTGGCATATTCCATTATTTATAACATATTTCATATGACATTATTTATGACATATTTCATATGACATTATTTCGTTGCAACCTATAGTCGAGTTTAACCGTTTTTGTGGATATATTAATATAATATACTATAATCTTTATATTACAGAATGGGGTAACTTTCTTCAATCCACCCTAGAATTTACTTCGTTTTATATTCAGGCGAGAGCGCTAAAACGCACAGAACTTGTTCTGTATGGACCTGATTGCGAACACTTGAGCGTTGCTGATAGATGTATACAATTATAGTGGGCGCTAATTTAACTTTGCCGCCTACTTCTGTTAGAACCCTCCAATCCTCCAAGGATTGACGCAGCGCGTAGGTCTGCTAGTGACAGACCGTCACGACGAATGCCTACGAAGTACTTCATCGCTTTCAAAATTTGTGACTCGAGCCAAGAATCGACTCGGAAATCATTTCTTAATTTATAACTAAAGCAGCTAAAATTGAATATTATCAATCGCTTTATAACGTTTGTGCCATGCACAGAATGTTAACGTTGACTTGAGCTAACTCAAACTTCGATTCTTGAAATGAGAGACCCACTTAACTCTAACTCTGATTTAGTAGAATAAACTCTGCAGAGAATATTTTATTTTATAGGTTCCTATTGTTCGTAAATTCAATGGTCGTCCATCCCCACTGTGTATATTTTTCAACATGAAATACTGGACCTTATATTATAATTGAATCGTGACTTTGCCTTACATTGTCTTTTTTCTTACTTTTTCTTACTTGTTTTTAATAGCGTCATTACAACATGTCATATACAAAAGTAAGAGTGTTTCCATATTTGACCAGTGACAATCAAATCAAGGCTATTGAACGAAGTCGATAAATAACTTCAGAATTGAACAAATTAATGCACATAGCGCATGCTGCAATTTAAAACAAAGCACAGATTTGTCAAAGAAACTATCACTTAATAATGGGCCCATTGCAATGATGTGTTCGGATGAGCTTAATGATTTCATCATAGACCTGTGCCAATTGGTTTAATATCCAGGCGTAATTAATGCAAATTAATGCTGTACAACTTAATACCGCCGTTCAGGGTATCGAGTGCTCAGTTATTACCATTGCTGCAACTATACAAATCGCAAGGTTAAACTATCTAAAAGTTCTGAACTATCGAATTAGTGCTTTGCTGGTGCTTGAGTAATGCTGTGTTCTGATGTTATTAACATCGCCATCTTGCGACTAAAAGTTGTGCGCCATGCAGCACCACAAGCGCATCGCCAACTAGCGAATTAAAGTTGCACGCGTCGCTACATACATGCAGGTGTACAATACTACTATCTACAGGTGTAATACATGCTACATATAGTGTGGAATGTAGTAGCTAGCTGGACAGTCTTTACTCGATGCAGGCGCCCTCATTACGTCATCATTGCCTCTGTTCACACGTTGTGCTGCGGGCTAGTTAAACGTTGTGGCTAAACGTTGTGGTTGTCGTTCAGCACACAACTAACTATCACTGTCTAAATCATTGACTGTAAAATCCGCGATATGTGGACGATTTGTAGCTATTTCTGATTATCATCAATTAATTCCGGAGAGACGTGCTAAACCGTGTGATTCATACCACTTCAACTGTGCCAGAGGTCATGATGGCTGTTGTAGAAGTTTACTGTTTATTAATCCTCATAAATCCATGTTTGTTCACGGCTGTCCATTCTGCTCCTGGCGCCGCCTGGCTTGCAGCGCCACGGCCGCCTTTCTTTGCTGAAAGTTCTGCACCGCGGCGAATTTTGAAGTCGTGACCGGATACGGGTAGCCAACAGGAGAAATCTTTGTCCTTGGCGAGATTGAAGACGAGGAGGGGGATAGATGCTCGTCGATCCGTCCCAGTGGGCTCCGGGGGGACTCTGTCGCCATTCTGTCCCTAGTCACATCGTTGGATCCCTGAGCAGGGGTCGTGGAAGACCGTTGTACATTTGTGACTGCTCGTCTGTGTGAGACATCACCTGAATCACGACAGCTGCCAGGAATCATTTGCGACGAATATGACACCAGCCTGTCTTCTCTGCGTGGGTTGATATCGACAGTGAGCGGCGTTTGCATGTTCGGTAATTCTCGGGAAACTTTTTCTCCTCGATCCAGAAAGCTTGCTGTTTTTCTAGGTAAAGTCTGGGTCTTGGAAGTATCCAACCCGTCGGGTTCCAAATCGGCGAATCTGATGACCGGCGCATAATCGGCGCTCATGGTTCTCTCTGAGGTTTTCTTAAGAATTGACTTGAGTCCCCCGTTGTCGGTAGGACTGGTCAGCGCGTCTGTGCTGCCGTAGCGGGAGACCGTCGAACGATCGTCGCTTGACCACGTGCCCCTTTGACCGTCCAGCCTGCTCTCACCCTTTGCTGCCTCGGCCAAATATTTATCGGATCCCATGTCTTCGCGACTTAAATCGCTTGCGTTTCTTGCGAGTTTCGCTATGGGATTGTTCCACGACGATGAACCATCGGTTACATAGACGCTTGCGATTGGTTGCAGTGTGTTTGGAGGCGATTTTACTATATTGGATTCCTTTCCATTACCAGTCGCTTCCACTCCGTTCCATCGTGCCTGATCGAAGTATCCCGTGGTCGCTCTTGCCGATCCATTACCACCAGAGTGTGTATATCCTTTTGACAATGAATTCAACTGAGTATCCGACACCCGACGTTCCACTCTCGGCTTCCGAAGGACATGCCTGGGCTGCTCCTGTGGTCTTGCCTCGATCGGCGTACTCTGCAGCACCCTGCCCTCGTCGATCGCGTCCAGAGGATCACTCAGCAGACTCGTCGAGGCAAACAGTCGATCGCTGGAGGAGGAGAAGCCAGAGTTCCAGCTGACGCTCTTGCGTAGGTTCGAGTCAGGTTCTGGGTTCTCGAACAGCTGATGGTGCCAGCGGGTGAACTGGCGCTGAAGGTCGGCTCCCTGTTCGTGAAGCGTTCTTCTGCTTCTGGACAACGATGATGATGATGATGACAAGGGAGATTTGATAGAATTTGAGCTGGATTCGACTCGAATTACTGCGGTTGATCTCGGCAGGCGCTCCTGGAGTCTTAGCTTTTGCTTGCTAGCTGGAGTCACCTCGTGATGGCTGGAAGCCAAAGGATAATCAGACAACTCACGGGTACTTTTGGCGTACAGGTCGGACAAATGGCTCTCCGGCTTGCTTAGTTCTATCGCACTGCTGTACTTCATGGATGGCTCTATGCGTTTTCCAATTATACGAACATTAGACAGCGAGTCAACATTTGGCCTCTGTGGGATTGAACACAAATCATCTTGCACAGCCCAATTCTTTAAACTATCTAGCTTTCGATTTAAATCTGTAGTTGATTTATCTCCATTGTTCTTGGGTGGATCGCTGCAAATGGGGTCTGGTTTCGTGTCGAGCGCACTGCGCTGCGCAAGAGCACGACTTCCGGTGATCCTGTTGAGCAACTCTCTGTTTGCTCGCTGTTGCTCCGTTACATACAGATTCTGATCACCCTGGCTCTTGGGACTCACTATAATGGGATCCACAGTTGTTGCGTTGGTCACAGCTCGCGGGGTGTTGTTGAGTGCGGCTGCCACGCTGCCTCGGCTTTTGCTCAACGATTGAAATTTTGCGTTCATGGCTTCAAAGTTCTTAGTGAGCTCGAGGGCAATTTCAATGTCTTTCGTCGAAGAGTCTGACCTATATCTTCCTGCAGTGGCGCGAATCTGTCGAATGCGCGGCGTTGGTTCTTTGATGGTTACCGCTGCATCTTTTCGCCCAGAAATTAATTCTGATCCGTTAGAAGCAACTGCAGTATTCGCTTTGACTTCACTAGTGTATATTTCACCGACTTTTCTCGCATTTTTGTCAGACATCTGAGACTCATTCGTATACTCGAGCTTGTTTAATCTTGTTGCGTATTGCTTAGATGATAATATTGGAATTGATCCGATGTTCAGATTTGGCCGTTGACGTTCATTTGACGCTAACGCCGGGCTGCATTCGCGCGTTAAAGCTGACGTCGAATCAACGTCCGGTTTTGACCGCTTTCGCACCACAACATCGCCTGAGTCCGTCACGCGCAGACTCGGCACCCAAGCGGGTTTGGCCGGCGAGTCAGCCCTTCGTAGAGTCACAACGGACCCGCTGCGTGGAAGGCTGTACCACTTGCTAGCTCTCGACCTATCGACCTGCCAAATTTCCCCGTCGTTACTTTCCTCGCCTTGAAATTCCCGAAGATTCGTTGCCGACGCTTTAGATGATTCGGTACCGCCAAACATCCCGGAGACGTCGGATAGATTTCTGGATCTCGATTCGTGCAGACCGTTGATGGTCTGTCGTCGCCTGACTGGTGGCGCTTGGGGTGATTCAGCGCGGCGAGGATGCGCGGGTGCTGCAAGGGCGCCATCCCCGCGTCTGCCTGGAGAGAGGGACTTCTCGAGGAAAACCCTGTACGAGGTAGTGTCGTCCGTGGGATGGTCCGCGCAGTTTTTGTCCTTGACGAATTTATCGAACGTGACGTCAGCATAGTCGCCGATGTCTATGAAGGATACGTGTGACTTCTGCCCTGCATTTGAGGCAGATTTTAGCTCATCCACTGGAGAAGTAGCAATAAGAGGATTTGTAGAATTAGATATCGGTGGCTTGCTGGAGAACAGGAAATTACTTGTAGATGTTGAAGTCGAGGTTTTTGGCGAACGCTGCACTGTGAACCTGTACTTGCTGGGTGAGGATCCCTCTTTGGCGATTTTAGGACTATTGATCCGAATTTCATTCATGTTAAAATCCATACGATCCTTATCTTTTTTTTTTGATGAAGGAATCGGTTGCCCGGAAAAGCCAAGCAACGGAAATGCACCGCTTGTATATTTGTCGACAGGGCTAAGATGCGGGCCATCTTTTGGTCTACTGCTAACATTTCGATTTCTACCCATCGTTCTTTGTTCTTCTCTAATCGCTAATTCACTATCGCGGTCGATTTTCTCCATATTTGTGTCAAAATGATGGTCCTCGTTAGGCCTAGCCGGCGGAGCAGCCGCAGAAGTTGAAGGCATAGACAGAATATCAGAGCTGTGGCGTCGAGAGTCGCCGTCAAATACGTCATCGTTGCTGTACTGAGTCGAAGTGCTTGGTCGTGCGGATGACGTCATAACGTCCGTTGTGACATCAGCCATCACTATTTCAGTTGAAGCCTTGCCCGCGCTGGAATTTTCCGCTAAATTCCCCGTCGCTGCTTCAGATTCGCTGATGTGCTCCACGGATCCCCCTGGAGACACCCTTGGAGTCGGCAAGTCTTCGGCATATTCACCTATATCCACCTCCGTCTGGCTCTCTACGGAAATATCGTCATCGTTGCTTGATTGATTTTCCATTGGTTGATTGTAGCCGGAGGCAGCTTCAGCAGTGTCCATGGACCAGTAGCCATGACTCCCCAACTGCGATCTACGCTTGGCTTTGTTCAACGGTAGATTCACGCCCATCGATGTCTGATTGTTACTGTTCAAAGACAAGCTGCCTTCATACATATTCTGGTTTTCATCAGTGTTTTCCAGTTCATCAGCTTCTACCTCTATATCGCGCTGAAAAGGCTTAAATTCGTTGGCGTTTGCAGACTGATCTATATAAGCTGTTTTCTCCAAGCCCTCTCTAGATCTGTCTTCCACAAGCAACAATTCAGAATCTCGTATCATCCGAGCTGAGCTCTGCAGGGATTCAGTGGTCGCTTGATCGGAGTTTTTGAGAGCGTTTTCCTCTACGCGAAAGTCTCCATGAGCACGATTGTCGCTGGAAGTTGTCTGAGTTGAAGTCTCAGGCGCGACATTACTTTCAGACAACTGGGGTCCAGCGGAAGTTGGATGCGGAGTTGAAATCTGGGCGTTGGGCGTGACCTGTCGAACATTGTAAATAGAATACTGTGTTAATAAGGTCTAGATCATCGTTTCAATTGCGATTGCCGAAAAGAAAAAAGTCAGAAGTCATAAAAAGCTTACGCTAAGCGGGTAAATTTTTTATCGTAAGCTGGGCTTAAATTTTCTGCACAATATGCCAATAAAAAGTTTAATCAACTACCGTACTTTAAAATAGTCTCGTCTTAATTCAGCTCAAATCCGGAAGCGGGATAGCCTAAGTATCAGATGCTATAGATCCAATTGTAAGCTTCATTCGCTAAACAAAAATCGCGATAGGCTAGATTAACTGAACATTTAAACACTAAGCCTATTGTAAGAATTCACAAATTTTGTCTAGGCGCGATTTGTAAGCTACGAGTAATTAATCGGTTATTCTACTCAGAATAAAGCGAAGTCTTCGAGTAGCTCTAACGTAAGCAATGCTTTGAAACAGCGACTATTCTACTTGATAAGCCGTAGAATTGCAAAAGTTTATCCGCTGTAAAGAGTTCAATATCTCACCTACTATAGTACACTACGAACAACAATACATAATGCCGGGGAACACTAGAACACCTGCCAAAAAGAAATCATTCAGGTTGTTGGAGAAAATACCACCACTTCTAATAAACCAGTGTTTTCCTCAAAATGTTAATGTTAGAACGCACGCAAGTAGCCTAGCCAATCTGTCACGCGCAACTGAAACAAAAGACGATGACAATTTTCTTTATACTTCATACGAACATTAAAGAAATAAACATTAGAAGGGTAGGCCTATGTTAGTCACGTATAATATAAATGCGAATATGAACTGTAGACCTATATAGCCGAGGAGCGATATCAAAATAGGGTTCAAAATTTGATGCTTTTGAGGTGAACACCCGTTTATAATAATGTTGATGATAATGTCATTTGGATGGTCGGAAGAAAGCTTAAATTGGCGCCATGGGAGCGCAGCCAATGCAGAAAACTCACCCTACCATAGCGACTAAGGATCACGTGGTGCTATAATTGTTCACTGATCCGTGACATGCGCTTTTATGTGAGACATCGCGAGCTATCAAAATTTGAATACACAATTTATTATCAAGATCTTACTCACGCTGTTTACACAGCTTTATAGATGCATAGAAGCAAACGCTACTCTATCTATAAGTTTATCAAAGTTCTATGCACTCGAGCTTGTCATTTTGTATTCATATGTTATGGCGTGTATTATTGTGGGTATGCTCAATTATTATGGGCGCCTATAAGCTTATTATTGCAATTTTTAGAAAAAAAATTGATATAGGCCATTCAGAGGCTCAAACTGCTTGCGATAACATGACTCTACGTTTACACAAAATCGAATAGATGCAGTAAAATTTTTGCGAAAAAAGTGAGTATATATATATAGATCAAAAAAATGTTCAATGAAATCATGAGTACATTTTTTGCCAAAACCTTCACTTTTAACTGTTTGAATCGAACATATAGTTTCGTTGCATTATTTCTGTAAGAATTTCACTTCACATATAATAAAATTTACAATAATTGGTCATTTCTTAGATGCGATACAAAACACAAAATTTTATTTATATAAAAATGTTAAATAACTATAAGAATATAAAATAACTGCAATTTGTTGCAGTTATTTTAATCATCACTTCACTCCCGTTTGGTCTTGTAATTTAAAGCAATAATTCCTTCAAAATAAGAATAAATATCAAATAAAAAGGGTAACGTTTGTTGCTTCAAATTTTAAAGGCCAGAAATGCAAAACAATTCGATTTAATCATGACACTGAGGTTTCAAAAAAGCAAGCGACAACCGTATTTCACCAAGGTGTTACCTGCTGCTCAGATGTATTGTAGACCCTACTGCATTAAGGATTATTCGCTTATACAATTCTGTGCGGAGTCCAATTATGTAGAAAGCCACAAAAATATGGTTTAATGCCACAATGTGACACTTTTAATGCCCTCACCTGTGATAACATAGAACTAATTCACGCTTTCTCAAGCTGTCCTTAAGCTCGCTCTGACAGCAAAGTAATGACTAACAATTAAATGACTATAGATCTTTCTTATCCGCTAAAATGCTGTTTTGAGATGTGGTGACCCTGTCATGGAACTCTAAGATTAGATTTATCTTGCAAACGGTGGGTGGTCAACGAAAATGGAGATTATTACCGAATCAACAAGGCCAGCCACTGAGCAATTCAGTAACATAGTCTAGTCGACGTGAAAAATATATGTGAGATGAAAAAATTGAGAATTTTTTAAGCATTTGCCAGTCAACAAAAGCTGCCTTACTTTAAAAGGCATCATGGTATATTTCACAGCGACTCAGAAGCATGATACGCCCACCTTAAAATTTGCAGACCGGACCAAATTTCGTTTGATATTTATATGAATTAAGACAACCTACATTATATTAATCGCAGACACTAATTTTTATTTCAGTCTTTTTCACAACGACTAACCCTAAAGCTATCAAATTATGATGAACACTAATGTAATGAATACTATAACTCAATGAAAGATATTGAAACGCAATCCAGCTTTACAAATGACTTTTCTCAGTTCGGGTTTCAAGTCTGCGAAAATTTAAATAAAAGTGACTAAATAATCCTACAGTATATCAATTCAATCATGCATCTGTATCATGCGCCCCAGTTTTATGTATAAATAATATCATAAAATTGCTTGCAAAATTTTGCTCACTCAGTTCAAGTCAACGACACTCACCGAAGTATTTGTATTTTTACTGCATTCATTCATTCATGAAGTACTTTATGTCCGATATTAAATATTACTCATCGTTATATCAGCTCCTTTTAGCATTCCATCGTCCTTTATGTAATGGCCATTTAAGTCACTGTTTAGTACCACATTATAACTTAAACTTGTTTATAATTGACAATGCAGTGAGCATTGGCGAAACTAAACTTAGTTGGGATTGGACGACGTCGAACATTGACGACTAAAGGCTCCTAGCATGCCAAATGTTTGAAGCTATTATTGGAATTTTCTTTGATGCTTTCACGGTGCATAGTTGACGACTTGTAACAACTGATCTTTGACATTTTCACGACCTTACGGCGCTCGAGCATGCCACTTTATATTAACAAGTAATTGTAATTGTAATATAGTCATTTGGCCTACCAGCAAATCATTATCATTATTTTACTTTTGTCAACATCATTGTCAACTAAAGTTTGATGCAATACTGGAGGCTAACATACCTGCTGTTGACCAGAGTGATGCAGAACTTAGTGTGAACAATAACAATAGCAAATGGCACAATGGCAAATTTCGTCCCAAAAAAGATAAATAATCGTGATAAAAGACAACGAAAAGGTAAAGATATGACGCCAGTGATTGAGAAATGTGAGCTCGCCGAGCCAAAACACAACACATCATTTGAAACGAGCAATAGGCGTTCAGAAAATGATTTTTATTCTCGTATCCGAATAGCGCACACGTTGATTAACTTCATAATTTCACATTAAAGGCCTATATTCACGTGTTAAAATTTATTTATTTATTCATTTATTTCATCAGAAAGAGCAGTACACAATAAAAACAGTAAAAAACAAATAGAAGCTCAATGGTAGGATTACCCAAGGCTCCCTATAGACTGCAGATGAGTCCATAAGTTGCGCTCACTAGACTCCGATCCAAAGAAAAATATTTCAGTCTTTACAAAAGGTAATTGCACGCATTTCACGATCCGAGTTATTATAATTATTAATGCTCACAGTAACAGTGAGCATTAATAATTATAATAATAACTCGGGTTTACTAGAGAGATACCAAGATAATGTTGAACAAATATAGAGTGCTTATTAAGGCGTGCGTCGATAGTTTTTTATACTAAAATTACTGCTTATTCAATCGTGGATACTTTAGAAACCAGCACCCAAATAGACAAAACACACACGCGCAGAATTTTCAACAAATATGCTGTTAAAATACAAGTCAAGGAAGCAATTACCAATAAGGCCGTTTTGGGGAGTGCATTCCCGTTTGACGCCGCACCCATTCTCCCTTCCCCGACACCCCCTCCCACCGCCCCACCCACTCCCCCTCCACCCACCCCCCCGGCGCCCCCCTCCTGCCCCCCCTGCCCCTGTCCGTCGGCCGACTGGCACGAGTATGCCTCGTCGAACCCGCTCGAGTGGGAGCTAGCCCGGGAGTGCCGCCTCTCTACCCCCACCCCCCTCATGTCAGGGACCGAGCAGCTGTAGGCGCCCCCCACAGCCCCTCCGAGGGGGGATCCGACCGCGTAGCTCTCGGTGCGGACGAGGAAGGTGGGGGGAGGGGGGGCCTGGCGCTTGCGGCGAGCAGGGGCTATGGGCGTGGGACCTGGGGAGGCAGCGGGGGCGGGGAGTGTAGGTGGCGGCTTTAAACACGCAAATTTGATATCACTACTTGTTTTTTAGCGAGCAATTCATTGAAACAGTGATGTATCAAATAAAAAAAACAAAATTCAAATTGAATCATTAGAATTCATGAAGCCTATCTTGAAGCAGTTCTTTGAAACTTACGTGGTGTTATTTTCTATTACAACGCTCTGTGTTTTCCGACTTCGAAAACACATTTCAAATTTATCCCAGCTCACAAAATAGCCTACAGCATAATACAACATAATATAAAATGTTAGTATTTGATGCATAACAAAAATTCTGTCAAAGCTCAAGTTTTGAGACGCCATCATACACTAAATATCATGCCGGTGTGCCTGTAGGGGCCTATTGCGCCATTTTTTCTTCATTCATTTTTTCTGTTCGAGGCTGTTACCGACATGCTTCAGCAACAATCGTGCAGTTCCCTTAAATGATACTTAGATCCGAATGCTCAACGTAGATTATAAAATCTGATAGAGTATTTCATTATTTTGAAAAAAAGTGGAATAGTTTTCAGACAACGGTGTTGGTATGATGTATCTGATGTAAAGTAATGGTTTTGCACATTTTTTGTTGCTGGCTGAGTATATTAGAACCTTGAAATATATAGCGGGCATAACTGCATTGTACTTGTATACATGCAGTCTATGGATGTTTGTTATTATGCCAATATTGTGGAAATCATGTCTGCATGTTTCTAGCTAAGTTTTTCTTTTCTTTATATATATCTGTATGTTGAACTGCCGAAAGGTGAATAAAAGCTCCATATAAATTCAAACCTGAGACTGAAGAGTGGACGCATCATTGTCTCTCGCCTCCTTCTGGCCGCCACTGTTTGTCAAAATATCGCTCCCCTGTCCCCCCGAGCCCAGAGCCCCCTCGATCCCCTCTTTCATCGGTCCCATTCTCACATCAAACAAGGGAACTAAGTTACCGCTACCAGTGCTTCTTGTTCGAGTACCAGTGTTTCTAGTTCCACTGCCAGTGCTTCTAGTCGCACCACCAGTGCTCCCAGTTCCACTTGGTTCTGCTTCGACGCTCTCCAGGTGATAGCGCTCCACAGGGTCTTTATCGAGGTGACTGGTCCGCTCTAAAGTTGAGTAGGAATCAGCCAATAGACGCCGGTCCGGGGACAGGCTTCGTTCGAGGGTGGGGTAGGAGTCCGCGAAGGTTCGCCTTTCCATGGGGGATGGGGTGGACCCGGGGCTGGTCTGGGTGGC
This sequence comes from Chamaedrilus cognettii, assembly GCA_034695025.1. Classification (NCBI taxonomy): domain Eukaryota; kingdom Metazoa; phylum Annelida; class Clitellata; order Enchytraeida; family Enchytraeidae; genus Chamaedrilus; species Chamaedrilus cognettii. The sequence continues at coordinate 4,479 of JAQIWG010004061.1, read as the reverse complement.
GCTCTCCTCAAAAAGCGGAACCTGGGGGAACGAACAACGATATATTTTATGTTTAAATAGCCTAAGAATCAATTATTATGCTCTGCAGCCTAAGGACATACCAAGAGGTGCTTCTTTGATTTACACAACAAACAAAAAAGTCTTAGATACAGAATAGATTGTGCAAGTAAATCAAACAGTAGGCTATAGGGGCTATAAAATATATGTTTCCGAAAATTTTCAAGCAAATCTCGTTAATATGGCTCGAAATACAACAGCATCATAAAACGGGCTATCGACTTATATCTTGGCTAAAACACACCGGGGTAACTGGAAACTGGCTTTTATTGAATTCGAAGACCAACTGCAGAGGCCATGATGGCAATACATGCAGTTCGCAGACTAACCACCGAAAAGCGACGCTTTCATTCAAGATAAATTAAGCAGCAGGCTTAATGACAGAGCTCACCGCATGGCTTTTGGCGCCTTTTTTCTTCCAGAACGATAGCGACTGAAGAAGCTTATTCTTCCTCTTTTTTTCTACGCTCGAGCTGCCGACAGAGGTGTTGTCTTCCGTGGACTTAGACAGGTCGCGTCGCAGTCCGAACTCTGTCGACTTGGACACTTCACGTCTTAGTCCGAGACGATTCATATCGCTCAATAATACAATCAATGTATTCTTATAGTCAACAGTCAATGCAACGAAAAGAACGCTAATTCTAAATGACGAATATTAAAAGTAACTGTATTGTTCAGTTTAAGCTGCGTGTAGATCGCGCATAGGGCTAATCATTTACATGTTGGTGTTATATTGAGATGGACCGATAGGAGAACTTGGTGAAGCCGAAAGGCACCATGCCATCACTGAAATTGGCCCAGTCGCCTGCCTACATGTAGCTATAATGCGGCCAATAGATCGAGCCGAATTAGAAATTCAACGAACATTCATCGCTGTACTATTTCTGAAGTCAGCTATATGCCACATCTTTGTCGATACAATTCAAAAGCTACCCTAAAGCACTAACCTACGCAAATCGTGAACCACAGAATAGCTTTTTGGGCTGTAACTTTACTGCCGCGGAACGTGACAATACAATATTGCGTGCAATCATGCAGCTTACTATAGTATTATTCCATGCCGCAGCCGGGGCAAACATACTCGCTCTGCAACCCTATCACTAGACTATTTTTCGTAGGCTATTTTTTCGTAGGCTACTTTTCGTAGGCTACTTTTTCGTAGGCTACTTTTCGTAGGCTATTTTTTGTAGGCTACTTTTTCTTATGTTTGTATGCCCTCTATGCTTTTCTCCTGAACGCAGACCTGTGCCAACTATATGTATTAACATTTAGCATTCGCTCATTAATTTAATAATTTAAATGCACCAATTTAAAGGCGTGTAGGCGGCCTACTGTATAATTTCAGGCGTAAATCCGAGTCAAGCATTTTCTCGCTACGTCTTATCTACATGTATCTATAGATATCTAAGACGTCTTATCTATCTATAGCTATCTAAGACATCTTACGTCTATCTATATATATCTAAGACGTCTTACGTCTATCTCACTGACCACAACTAGGCCTACATCGTCAAAACCTTCGAATGAAAATTTGAAACAGATACTCGAATACAACTTCTTTTACACCTATATAGGCTAATTACACTCCTATCCTACTCAAGAGAACGTGTTTAATTGAATTGTGTCAGTCATGTCGGGTGGTGCACTTGACAACAACACGCGACAATTTCAAATTTTTGTATAAAATATTAAAAACGTCATTGAGTAATTCAAGATATTGCCTATAGTGTAGTATGCACCTGATGGCAAGGCCTATTACAACTGGCTTGAAAGGCGCCTGTCACCTGAAGTCGCCAACGAAAGCTGACGGGGGTGACGGATATCGAAATGAATGGCATTCCATTACATTAATGGCTGGCCTAAATGCCCATGTCGGGCTCTGGGCGTAGATGTCGAGACCTTAAAATTGTCACCAAACAGATTTATCATATTTGATTATTCGATGCACTGTTATTTTTCAAACGAGAGCAAATTTTTTTTTTTTTTGTAGTATTTTAAATCATTTGGCTCATAAAAACAGGCATTAGGCTATGCGATGAAAGGCCTTATTTTTTGCACAAATTTTCAGTACAGTTAGATTCCGTGGGTGTGGTCACCTCGGCTTTCAAAATCACATTAATTGCATAATAGTTGATCATTAGTGAAGTCGTTATTAGTTTGCACAGCGTTAAATATCTGTCTTATTTTTCTTTAAAACTGCTTAATTAAACAATCAAGTGAATTTTGACCCAACCAAACGCCAATCCTACCCCTTCAGTTCGTTAATCATTGCGGCTCCGTCACAGCTCATTCAAGCGAAGTCGAGCTGTGATCAGCGGAGTGCAGCCAACTGTGGCCAAAGTTATGAAGTGAGACTTGGAGCACCCATCTGTTCGCCAATATCTAACCTACATCCTGCGAGGCTGCAAACATGGGCTAGTTTAGCAATAGTATTTAATAAATACAGCACATAGGTTACCGTGTAGGCTCAACAGTGTCAGTGCCGTATATATACTTTCGATAAGAATATGAACCGGTATTCAATTCAACTGAAGCAATAAGCTGTTTCAGTTTGAGGAGCATTCATAATAGGCCTTTCCTGTATTGTGAGACATTGCTATAAACTATAATTATACAGCAAACATATAGACTGCCTTCGAGACTCTCTAATAGTACTATATTTTCGCCCTGTTGGCCTATATTTCCTTTATGCATGTGAGCTTAGTTAATTCATACAATCGACAGATAATATATGAAACCATTTTCTGTATTTTGTTCCTTCAGTACGGTCAGCCGCTTGACAGCAACTGTCCCGTAGTATGCCTTATGGTATGTTCTATAATGAACGTTCGACTCATCCGATATTATTATTGTCACGGTCCCCTGGCTTACTACGACGATTTAATAAAAGCCTGAAGGCTGTTTTTCATCGATGTGTTCGTGTTCGTTACAAGCTTGTAAGGGATAAAATGATTAAGCGACAGCCCTTCAAAACATCGCAGCATTGGTTACTACCATAATATGATCGCGTCGACGTTTTGAAGGCATCTTCATGTGTGCGCAAGCGGCTATAGCTTTGCTTCAATCAAAATTAAAAGCTTGAGCCTCGAAACAAATAACAGGCTACATTATTAAAGCAGCGGCATGTGCATTTTGTGCAGTAGCTAACCGGGAACTTGGCAGACTTTCTAAGCTTAAACAGCACAGAGCATACATATATTGAGATATTTAGATAACTGGCCCGCAGCTATTTTAAACTGATAAATATCGAGAGGAAAATATAGGGGGCGACTCTACTATACTACAAGCCAACTCATCACGCAATAAAAATTGAAATTGCTTTTCAGCTCCGATGCCCCCCTGGCATATATCGGAAAGTCGACTAAACAGAAAAGATGGGGCTGCGGCGATGCCCTGGGCCCCGGCCTGTCATTCAATTAGAGTTTTTGTGATTACATTTAAAAAGTGGGTCTGTGTTTGCAACTATCATTTCTAATTGATCAGTCAGCGTGGTGTGGAACCCTTTGGTCTCCGAGACACATTCAGCAGGCCACTCCCAAAGTTTCATTTTAATATACGGGGCATCGTCCAGCAAGTTAACCCCAAGTTGGATATCTTAGTTCAAATGCATTTCGCGACATTGCGGCTTTGCGGCTTTGCTTGCGGCTTTGTGTCATCTCTAGAACGCATTTGTAGCGATTTGCTATTATAGTTAAGGAATACAAGGTTTGTGTAAAAAGGTCTTCGAACTGTACAAGATTTAACCCCTAGTCGGATATTTTAGTTAAAATTCATTAGCAAGATGGCGCTATTTTTAACTCCCTTTTCATCATCTTTCTTCACTACAATGCAGCAAAACCAATGAGGTATGAATTTAAAAGAGGAGTGTTTTAAATAATCTGTTAGGCTGCACAAGAAACCAATACCCTTCGGTCAACTTAAACTGATTTGACTTTTGAGTTAACTTAGTACCAGACTGCGAAGTCTTTGTCGGTCAGAACCGCCAGATCAGAATATTAATTTCCGCAGTTTCTTGTGCATTCTCCAGAGTCGTACTAGTCCTGCATGTAGCCATCACGCAGGAATAACTGTAGATTGCAGATCATTCGGCAGATAGCTGATGTAGGAAAAGTTACCTGCTTTCGAGACGCTTGAAATCTTCAATTTCGCTCTTCGACGCTAGCAAATTACGAGGGGCGTTCAAAAGTTTTTACCTGACCTACTTTTAAAAGTCGCAGACACTTGAAATTTTCGCCAGTTTTTAGTCTTTCTCTATGTATGAACCTGCCAAAGTAACACATTTCTCCCAACGATTCTTCACCTTCCTTATGCCATCTTTGTAGAACCCCCCCTTTTTTGCTCTAAAAGTACTCTTCCGTGACAGTTATGACGTCATTATCAGTGTTGAAACGACGACCCCGCAGGGCAGACTTTAGCTGGGGA
>JAQIWG010004060.1:0-16693 GCA_034695025.1 Chamaedrilus cognettii | reverse complement strand
TAACAAGCAAATCGCTGTAACAAGCAAATCGCTGTAACAAGCAAATCGCTGTAACAAGCAAATCGCTGTAACAAGCAAATCGCTGTAACAAGCATATCGCTGTAACAAGCAAATCGCTGTAACAAGCAAATCGCTGTAACAAGCATATCGCTGTAACAAGCAAATCGCTGTAACAAACATATCGCTGTAACAAACATCAACCTACAATCGCAATTTCTGCAATCGAATTTATTCGTGTTGCTAAACCTTTAACTCTGCTCTATACGACTGTTAATCGGCAGCACGATTCCTATATTGTTGAAGGTAGCCGTGCGCAGTTGATGATAATCTTGTGCACTCAATTTCTACCTTCATGTGCGAATACTGCACTGGTTTACATCATAGCCTCCAACCATAAACTTCGTAGCCTACACGCTGGTGCCATCTCGCCCCAATAGACTTCATCAACATTTGCCTCTCGCAATTCGATGATTTTAACAACGCCAGCTACTCTTCTTCGCGGCGAAGCAACGGCAAATTTAACTCAAACTTCTCAAACGGCGTGAACCGTGAGCGTTGAGTTGCGTGGAGTATCTCTGAGCGTATGCGTTCAAGAAACGTGCGTACTTTCAGCCATGATGCCGCTGCTACAGATATCACTAGATTTGGGCATATTTAAGTGATTGAAGGATCTAGTGCATAACTCAATCCCGAAACATTTGTGGATCTTAAAAATGATAAAATGACGTATTTTATACTGGGAGCTAAGAATATTTTTGTCAAGAAAAGCAATTTAGAGATATTTTTGGCAAGAAGTTTTGCAGGGGGGGGGGTGCAGACATTTTTGGTCTTTGCACACTAACACTAGTCTTTTCCATTCAAATCAAACTCATGAGCGGGGAGGGGGAGAAGATGCTGACAGAAATTTTGATCTGAGCAGGGGGGCGAAAACTTCTTCTGCACAAAGAGCAGGAGGGGGGGCACACAGAACATAGGCTTACGTGAAACTTTCTGAGAGCAAGGGGGGCAGAGGCCCCCTGCTCACGCTATGGGCCTGTAGAGCGTATAGTGGTGCTGCCGGTTCACGTCGTTGACGAAATTTGTGAGACATGATCGACATTTTAAAGACGTTCATGCCATTAGTAATTCAGCAATAAGCCTAAGTCCAAAATAAGAAGTAAATAATAAGAACGAGTGGAGGACTGGGTATGTAGTCCAGTACTTGAAAGCAAATCATTTATGAATTACATGTATATTAAGTCAACAGCAGCTTATTTGATATTTTTGTGTCCTAACTAACAATCTTCTACATGTGAATAACCTTGCAATGCCGTGTAGACTAAGCTTGCGTGTATAAGCCTGTAGCTCTCTCATTAACCGAAATGGAGTAAGTTGGTCACGTGATGCGGCCCAAGTTAGTTCTACGCTGTCATTGGCTGGTTAACTAAGTGTCTGATTGGTTTATAGCTGTGACGCGCCCCTAAGACTGCAGCACTGGGTGCCAATCCCTTTTGCAATAGGCCTTGACTGGGGCACAATAGAAGGTCGCGACGACGTGATTGTAGACCTGGCTGGTTTGTACATGCAGCCTAGGCTACAATCATACATGTACATGTAGCTTGAGGAATTAAGCGTGGCACGGACGTGATCGAGGACCCGGCTGGTTTGTAACTTGTAGGTTATTGCAGAAATGGAGTAAGTTTGTCACGTGACCAGCCGCGGGTAGAAGGCTGGCGATATGATTGGTTCCTGAGTGCGTCGACGCCATTGGTGCATTTCGATCCGATTTTGACGCAGGATCCACGACCAGCGTTGACCTACATTGAGCTAGCATTATAATACAAACGTGGCCGAAAGTCAATTTTGGATTTGCATCTCTCAGTGCCCCGGATACATCCGCCAACATTGCGCACCTCTGAATTTTATAGAGCGTCAGCCCCGTATACAGCGTGACCATTTTCAGCGGGGGAGGGGGGGGGCAAGAAATTTTGCAAGGAGATGACATATTGGATCTTTGCACACTGACATTTTTCCCTTCAAATCAAACTCACAAGCGGGAGGGGGAGGGTGCTGACAGAAATATTTATCTGAGCAGGGGGGCAAAAAGTTATTTTGCACAAAGCAAAGAGCATATGGGGAGCAAATAGCACAGGCTGGTGTTTACTTTTCTGAGAGCAGGTGGGGCAGAGATCCCCAGCACGCCGAGATAACAAGAATCTAGGAGATGTTCCTTATTGGTCAAATGACATTGGTACTTTGTCGATGTCTTGTTACGCAGAAGCGAGCAGCAGTAAATCAGTTATAACGAATGCCGTCATTTATGATGCTCTCGGTCCTTCCATCATTCACAGGGTTCGTTTGCTCTGAGGGCAGTGGTTAAAGTCGAGCGGTGTAAAATGGCGCCCGTGCAGCCAATCTGCGATTAGGATACTACGGGTGACCAAAATGGGAATCAGTTGTTGAACGAAATCAACCGAAAGATAACGGATTGTCAAGGTAAACACTAGAAGCGAGATTCATAAATTATAGCTTGGCATGCGGAATTGCGGATACGACTCGCGGTGCTGCAGCTGTCTTTTCTGTCGCGGCGGACGCTATCTTGCTTTTTTGAGTCAGAGCGGCCCACATTTCACCTGCAGCGGCCCTTTAACGGTGGTTCGGCATCTGCGGTATTCAAACTGCGGTGGCCCATGGCGGGACGCTGTTAGAAACTCGACCGACCCGGCGGGACGGCGTCCCGCGGCGTCGCATGGCAACTACATGCACTGGTTACGAGTCTGTGTGGCAGTGATCACAACAGAACTTCTTATATCTTTGACTGCAGGTTATCGGCGGTGATAGAAACTGCCTTTAGCAATGATGAAAAATAAGAGCGCTTGCATTTCGTAGACGTGTAATACTAAATGCGCAGCAATCAATGCCACACTTTTGAAAAGGATAGAATAGTTTCTTTAAAATTTGAATGGTTATTTTCGCGCCATGAAGCGCGTAGATTGCCGGAGGTCAAGTATATGATACTTACTCGGACTGTCAGTTGTTAATCCGTTTATCATGACGTCTATCGAAATTTCAACGAAGGCTAAGCAACACGGCTCTCGCGTCAAATTGGGACGAAGTGGAACTGTCGCTCGTGGCATGGCGAGTTATCACAGATGAGAAGATAACGTCTGGATATAAGGTCTACATATTCGTTGAAGGGTGCTTCATACCACTATCACAGAGGTTGCTTTGTAATACTGCTGTTAATATCGGTCTTCGTCGTCGACTAATGGACAAAGTTTCTGATTGCATTATTGGCACCGCGTGAATACGAACAGCCTGTTGTATTTGCTATTCATTAATTCAATTTGCAACTTTCGTATCGAGTTAACCATTATGGAGTTCATCAATACAGCATGCCTAAATCGATGCCCTTAATCTGTAATCTAATATTAGTCTACACTAAAAACTCGCAAAGTATTAGTTATACGTCAAGTCTTTAGCTGTTTTTTATAGGCACAGACTTAATAGTGATCCTTAGAACGTTTAGATTTGTCGAACAATGCCTAAAAACAACAAATGTCTCGAAGACGTTAAACATTTGTTAAACACCATTAGACTAGCATTGCTTGTTTTGTTGTTTCATCTTGAACCCGAGCCGCATTTACGTGTAATGCACTCGGAAGCTGTGTGTAATGCAGGCGTGTATTGCACAATGTTACAGGTTACTAAATACAACAAAACATCTGCAACTCGCAAGAGCGCGCAAACAATACTAAGTGCAGCTAAGTGCATTTTGCGGTAGGCCCATCTGGTTTTTCTTGCACAACATTTCTTGAATCCAAAATGTATTGTCCTTCACTGGCGGAGTGATCATTTCAGTCCACCGCTAATCTCATCGCCTAGTGGCAAACCGAACCTTGCAATGCTTATCTTAACGGTTGAATATTTGCATTTAAAGCTAAGCTTTTCACATACATGTGGCATATACATTATGCAAAAACAAAATATGATGCGATCAGACTTTTGCAAACATTGCATGAGACAGACTGTCGAATAGTCATCGAAGTTGTTAACATTCAGAATTCAAGAAGAATGGAGAAATAGGCCAATAGATATCTTTTATCGCATGGCACGCAATAGAAACTACATGTACAGGGTGCGGAAAAAAATACTCTCTAGCAGATTCGCGATAACTTAGTTAAAAATTATGTCAATACTTTTGCTTCATCTTTACAGGGATTGTAGCTAGGACAATTTGACACAAGTTCTGAAAATTTTACTTGAAAATCTGCTTTCGTTCAAAAGTTATGAAACTTTAACCAAAAAAAGTTTAAAAACCGTTTTAACTAACACAGTGATGCCTGCAAATAGCATTTTTATGCCTGCCGATCTCCGAAATTCGCTGCTAAACTGGCAGGACCTATCTTGCCAGACTACCGAAAAAGAGGGGGGTGGTGATGCATATGTAAAGTGTCAATCCCACAGACCCATGCTGAAGACAACGGCGGAACTGAAAACGAACCAGTGCGCGACTTGACTGACTTGCGCTGCAGCAGCCCGTCAACAAAGCCATGCATGCATGCTGAAGGAGATATTAAGCATTCATCAGAGCAGATGGCAAATACAGAATATATGAAGATTATTGTTGACCAAAGCAGTCGACTCCTTTCAGGACTTCTTACTTATCGTCAGTGATTCAAAGCGCTGCGACTGAAAGACATAAAAATGCTAATTGCAGGCATAATCGTGTCGGTTAAAACGGTTTTAAAACTTTTTTTGGTATAAGTTTCATAACTTTTGAATGAAAACAGATTTTCAAGTAAAATTTTTAGAACTTGTGTCAAATTATCTCAGCTAAAATCCCTGAAAAAATGATCAAAAATAGCAATTTTTGATTGAGTTGTCGCGAATCTGCTACAGGGGTATTTTTTGCCGCACCCTGTATACGAGCAGAACGTCTGTCATGTTGTTAAAACATATAAACTTAATTAATTTAATAAATCGTATTCCTCACTGATTAAAAATGCTCTATACCGAAACATTTTTGGTTATCATGTTTAGATCTATTATCAGATTCTGGCCCATGGCCATTACATCAACTGCTCAATGCAATGCTGACCACATTATGCCATGCAGTCAGGACATCTTGGGACGTCTATTAACTTGTAATCCTTTAATTTTGGCTTTGACCATAACCTACTTCGTATTAATTGCTACATCGCTCTTAAGCGCCTAATCCGAAATTCATTTTGAACCGTAGGGATACAGTGTAGCCATATAATGTTATACTAAACGAGTTCGAAGCCATTTCGCGATGTTCGAACGCCGTTCAAATCCCGTGTACCCATGAACGAAGATTTCAAGTGCGATCTCTTCGACACTTGCACAGATTGGCAGCTGAATCGGCGCACGAGTTTAATCTCAGTATCCAGGCACGGGCCTACATGGCGACTCAAAGCATAGGTGTAACGAAGGGGGGGACGGGAGCGTGTCTTTAAGAGTTGGACCAAGTGGATAAGCAATGGCAGGCTACTTGTCATAAGCTGAGGTAGGCTATTTGGGTAGGCTATTTGTCGAATATAGAATTTGGAAAATAAGTTTCGGTTTGTTTTAGCATCTCCAAAATTGAATTCTTCGGAGGGTGTACAAGTAAGCCACGCTGATAAATATTTATAGGCCTACAGCTGCTGTATTTAATGAAAAAACGAGACTCACTACTTCATGCTCATCTCATCGTCCCCCTGTCCCCCCACTCCGACCCCCCACCCCCTCGATTTCGTCATCACCCCTTACCGCGATAAAAAGCTATTTGATTACTTATCAAATTGACACAAATTATACTTTTAACAATGCAATGCTTTATTAATTTATTTGGCATATGTTATGGAGCAGTTAATTGTAACACATTGAATAGATTTTAGACATGAACCATATCACTCGACTTGCGGGATACTTGCACTAAGCCCTTCAATTCTCCAAGGTTTCTTATACTTAGGCCTACTTTCGATCGCAATAGGCCATTGTTACTCTAAGTGGACAGTGAAACGATGGCTGCAGTCGGAGTAACGCGGTAAGCACAAAATAAATGCGCTTCACTTGGAAACATTAGGCACTGCGATTCACCACGTGGGAGGTTCTTCGTTTGTGGAAGAAAAATTGGAAAGGGATCGGCCTAATGTGGGTCAAGTCTTGAGAAATCGGCTCTCTGCAGATTGTCCACCAACCCAACTTAGCAAATGACACTTTATTGACCGATAAAACGGTGGGCAATCTATAAGCGGCATTACAATAACAGTTTAACAGCAGGTAGAGTTCAAATTTAGGTTTTATGTAATACCTGAAACGGTTTTAATGGCTGCTCGTCATAACTTAGTTCATTTTTTCTTCTATAGACGACTCAAGCATGCTGCATGGTTTTAATGTTTCAATTTTTCGTGCTTGTTTCAGGCTTTTTCAGACTACCTGTCACTTTGAAGCTGCCATGGCCTGGCTGCAATTACTCTGCGCGCTTTGACAGAAAACTTGCAACCCTGCCAACGAGAACGGTGCTTAAAAATCATGCTGGTTAGAGCCTATGGAGCCAGCCGCAGAGCTCCGATTGTCGTGGTTAACTAGAAAAAAATCAGGAGTAAGTCTATTATGCTACACACTACACGGGCTGGAACAGTCAGCCTGTCAGTGTCATTATTACGAAATACCAACGAACGTTGGTTGCGTGAACGTTGGTTGGGATTTCGCGATCAACGAAGTGTCGATCAAGATGACAAGGATCGTCTGATATTGCGACAGATCTAATCTCATTGGGCTACACAAGGCTCAATGGTAAGCTAATAGCCCCCGTCAGATTTAGCGTCGTTATTGGAAAATGTGGACTTAACCCTGCCATTCAAAGAGTGGCCCAATTTGCATAAATATGATACGGCTGAAGTAATAAGTGAACCCGTAGTAAATAGGCATTAAACTTGTCAGAGTAAATACGGTGATTTGGTTTTGGGAGCTTAAAGGACCGCGCTTATAGTAACGAAGACTATCACAGTCCAGTCTCCGCGGAGGGCCACGCACAGACCGCTTCCCTTTCTTTAGTCGCCTTTTACGACTCGCGCTTGAAAATCTGGACTGCAAGCCAATTCTTTGTTCTCCGGCTTGCAGGGAGCATTATGCGGCAAAATTCGTGCAATTGTTGCGAGTTTGTTACAAGTCTTTACAACAGCTATGGACAGCTACGCTTTCCGGGTAAATACTGGACGACATAGCATTGGATTCAAATGCAAATAAGACTCGAATCAGTGCGAACTCGTTGCAAAACGCATAATTTATAGATCGGAGCATTATCGCCAGCAGAACAGATCGCTGCGACTAAATTCGGTCAGACTTTCACCATTCATCTCAAGCTTCATTCACTGGGATATGGAATACCGCAGAAGTGCAAAAGGTGCTAGCATCAATCACTCCAACTTACTAACCCACATGTACATGCGGCTGTAAGCTTACTGACTTTGTGCTCACCACGTGCATGAGACACGACCCATCAACATAGTTTGTTTTCACACTGATAGCTTGGAACGACAACCATAAATCAGCCAAGATTCCAGACTGTAATGCGGTCATGAAATGTGGTCATGTTAAAACTCTGAAATGCCAAAAGGAGAACTATTTCGATATTTCACGAAAAACACGATCAATGAAATAAATGTATCTACAATACAAATCACTACAATAGCCATTGGTACAGTATTGTAAAAAAACTATTTCAGAAACAAGAGGGCCTTGGTCCGCATGCAAATGGCATGGCGGCGAAAACAAACTGCGTAGATGGGGATAGCAGTGGCGGGTCCAAGAACTTGAAAAATGGAGTGACTAAATTTATATCAAGGGCAGCAACGACAAAACTTGCGAGCGGGAGGGGGACATGGGGCTGTATGTTAAAATCTCGAAGTTGATTTTTCGAGTCTTCGACTGGATGAATGCAGTGTTTGCACCTATCCGTATTCTAATCACGGAAATTCTGTCACACGGAATGTGCTAACGTCGCCAAAACACATTTGTCGCATTTGAAGCAAATTAAAAGAAAAATGCAAATAGGATATAAAAACTAGAGGATGAGGTGAGATTGCCACCCTCAGTTACCCCCCCCCCTCCCTACCCTACCCCCAGACGCGCCAGTATTGGACTGCAGACGTCCGATTGCTGTCGTAATTCCAATTGCGGCGATGCCTCGCGGATTCACATCGACCCTTGCAGCAGATTGCAAATGTCGACAATTCCGCGCAAACAAGCGCAGACCTGGATCAACCAGACAGAATTTGAAGATTCTAGCGGAGGGGGAGGGGGGAGGGTGAGCTGAACAGTCGATCCTTCATTCAGAGGGGGTGGGGGGCGTAGGAAAATCGGAATCTCTGTAGTGCAATTACCCACCATCCCCTTGGACAAAATAATGGAGATCACCACCTCACTCATTGGCTTTCTCAACCGAAAGGTATTGCCGACCGTATCAAGGTGTAGAATTTGACCGTAGGCCGAGCTTTGTTTGAGGCGGGGGGTGGGGGGGGGGGCCGAGACAGATTGTGCTTTTTAGGGGGGCGGGGGTACAGGTACTGTAGTCTCAAACTTTGTATAATGATAACTCTTCCGCGAAACTTACTATATAAAAATAAATGCCAATAAATGCCTTTAAACATTTGGAGGGAGAATCTCCAAAACTCCCCCTTCTGCGATCCCGGCTTGAACAATGGACAGATCATTAGGTGCAAATCACCTCCCCAGCTTACAATGGAGGTTGTGACAGCGGCGGGGGATTCTGCAAAATATGACATTTTTGGCGCACGCGTAGGCCTAATTTTGATGCATTTCGAGAATCGGCAAGACTGGTGAAAATTACGTGCGCGAAAATGGCGCTGTAGAAGCTAAATATAATTGCGAATACCGAGTGCAGCTAAATTTCGAAGACAGAACCGTCAAAATAAGATGCAGTAAAAATTTCACGTTGTGCAATAGATAGCTACGAAATATTTGAGCGGCGATAAAAAATTAGAAGGGATTTGCTTCACCATCCTCACACGCTATTCCGCCCCCTGCAGGCCGGGGAACGAAGGATTGGCTTGCAGCCCAGCGCTCCCCCCGGGCCAGGCGTAAAAGGCGACTAAAGAAGGGGGAGCGGTTCTGTGCGGGCTCTCTTGCACAAATATACAGCTCGGATTATATATAGTCCTTGTGTGCTACAGACAAGGGCTAAACTACTAAAAAAATAAAAAATAAATCACACGCCATTCCAAAGTTAGGAGAACCCCCAAAACCCCCAAGGGATCAACTCCATCAATCGCCACCCATGGCCGCTGTCGTGTTCCGTGATTACAAGCTTGTAAGAGCTGTCAGCGCGCCACGCTGATGTTAGACGGCGGAGATAACAGTTATAGCATTACGGTGCTCTATAAATGCCGATGGATGGATCATCTAAGTTTGAGCGAGGCGCGGGATTCGCGCTATACATCATGAATTAACTTCAACAGCTGCATTACTGCAATTAGATCACTATTCGCTAAAAAAATTAAGCGATAAGCCTACGCCGTAATGTTTATGCGAGCAGTAAGACTAGATTTATTGCTGTTCCAGTTCGAAAAACAGTTTAGGCCTACTAATTTTGAAATATGCACGTACTGCTCTACCGTAGGCATTCATCGACCACAGGCCTATCAAATATAAGTAAAAGAAGACGACAGAAATAAGTGACAAAAGTCTAAAACATACATCTTCAATATAATTATGTTGTATTTCACTCTCTCATCGCTTTTGGCTGCAACCATAAGTCCACCAACGTTATCTCCGTGTCCTGTAAAACTCAGAATAATTTTCTAAAACGAGCGTTAAACTTCTATGCTATCCCACAGTGGAATAAGGGAGAGCGGTCGCTTATAATAATTCAAAAGAAATAAAACTTCCAAAGAAATAAAACTTCCAAATAAGAAAAAGTCAAAAGAACTATTTATGATTCAAAAGAATCAAAACTCGAAAGAAGTCAAATGTTAAAAGAACTATTCAGCATTGGTGAGATTCCCACTGACACAAAATACTTCTTTTGACAAATCTCAAGGAATGAACGATTTCAGATTGTCAGATCTGCTCCGCGCTATAGCTACAGCAGCCCACGGGCATCGCAGGTCTTCCTGCGGTCTGCGCCCGACCAAACGACTTCGCCGCAGGGCTATTGAATCCCTCGGCACAGTCGAGAGATAAGCGATTGCGACAACGTGGCATTTTCTCGTTGGTTGGGAGCCGATTGTCATTAGTACCAGCAGGGCTTCGGTCGGAATAGGCCGTCGGCCAGTGGCGTAGAGGAAAATTTTACGTCAGCACCCCCCCCGCCGCTCGTCAGTTATGTGCGGAGAGGAAAATGTGTTGATGGTTGAGATTTCAAGCCCCCCGTGAGCTCCCCCTGTTGAGGAAGGCTGAAACCGCTACTGCCGTCTGCAGCAAACGTGGCTCCACAATGACGCTCGTAGATGTGTGTGTGTTTGGAATGGGGGCGGGGGGGGGGGGGATGGGGTAGCTACTCGTCCTGCACTTAGGAGCATCATACGTCATTTTTTAAACGGCCCCAATTTATGGGGCGCCGTGCATTGACCTAAGGTTATCTACGTGACCTAAAACGCTGTAGATAACCAGACAATAACATATAGAGGTGCGGGTTTCTCCTTCACTTAGGCTGAGTTTTTCCAACACGGATTTTATGGTGGTTCAGGATTTAGCCCATGCAAAATTGTGCGTTAAATCCTGAACCACCACTAAATCCATGTTGGAAAAATCAGCCCTTAATGCTCGAATAGTCAAAACTTCGTTTTACAAATATAGATGCAGTTGGCGTCGGCCATGTCTGTTTCAGCACTAAGCGAGACTCGTGAAGGTACAATTCCAATGAAAAATATTTAAGTTGATCACTGCAATGAGCATCGCATCTTAATTATTCTTTTCATAACTGATTTGACCAACCGTTATACGAATCCAATGCGGTATTTACGAGGAACAACACGCAATCGTTTTCAATACGTCGCAGTAACAATTCTTGATACGCAAGGCGTCGTGCATTTTTTTGGCTCTAGATAATACTGATGGAATCGGATCAACAATTCTTGGACGACTGGTCCTTGCGACAATTTTTAAACCACTCACCTCCAAGAAAATCATGGACCAACAATTCTTTAGTGATAAGTCCCTGCGACATTTTTTTTGCCGGTCTCATCCAATTTTAATCTATTTCTTGCAACAATAGGTGGGTGCCCGCCTGGCATTCCGTCACGCCACCGGCACATGCAGTCGCTAAGCCTCGAGCTTAAGTCTGCCCGGAAGGACGGAACGATCGCATTGGGTGTGATCCCATTGTCACAAGCCGTTTAGCAGCTTAGCCCTTGGCTTCCGGCCGGACCGATGTCCCGAACGAACATGGCAGGCGGTGCACGTATCGCATTGTACACAATACTGAGCGGTGTTTAGCCTTTGCTCCTTCTAATGTTAGGATGACAAGAGGGAAAGTTTTTCCATGTAGGCTCTAATGAGAATGTCTAAATACTTGCATTTAATGTTGACACTAATTACACAACTGCAGGTATTTATCAATACCTAACTTCCGGGCCATGCAAGAACCGGTCATCTAGTTTTTCTTGGTTTTGAGTTGCCGCATGATGTTTCGAAATACATGTGTTTGAAAGCGTGTGTAAGAAAACGCTTGTACTTAAACACTAGTATTTCAAACGCAAGCGTCTTCACACGCAGCTTTTCAGACAGGCCTCACTCAGGATCGCACTTCCAACACAAGCGCTTGGCGCACCGCCAAGCAAGAACCGGTCATCTAGTTTTTCTTGGTTTTGAGTTGCGCATGATGTTTTGAAATACCTGTGTTGGAATAACAAGTTTTTCATATATTCATTGTTTTTAATAGGGCTATATAACATAGCATATTCTTGCTTTTCAACGTCATCGTCTGGCTAGTCTGTAATTGCGTTGCGACGTCAATTGAAAGCCTAGTTTCTTGCACGAAGTCTTGGCCTAACACAAACCTTGTCACTTGAATTTTAAGGCAAATTGATACAGCGTGGATAAGAACACCCTAACATCAACGCATTCTGACGCTAATCACTTCAATTAAGAACTCCTCTTTTAACGTCCATTTCGCGCTGACAGTTGTTGGTGCCAGTATAGCCGACCGGAAACTAATGCAAGGGAGTGTTTGCGGTCAACGTAATTAAATTAGAGGCCACGGGCACCATCAGTCAGAGCCTCTACACGTAGCCTGTAGCTATAGGGTATAGCCGGAGCGCTTGACCACTAACAGATCAACTGAAGAAGCAGGCCTTAATCTACATGACATTTGGAAGGATGCTTTTTGACCAATATATATATATATATATATATATATATATATAAATAAAAAACGAAACTAACAAATACCCTCGGGTCTGAACAAAAATATAATGCAGCAGTCGAAATAAGATCGTTCATTGTCACATCGCGGTGACACAGAGTAATTGTGCAATTAGGCCGGTTAGTTTGGTCGTCTAAATGCTGAATGAGTGGAATTAATTTGCTGTGAAATAACGCAGAAACTTATATACACTGACCTTGACGAAATCCAAGCCAGAAGAGGAGCGCCATCAGCAGCACTTGGAGCCGCATTGCTTTGTTGAGTCTGGCAATGCGAAATGATTGGTTTAATCTATGACAGAAGCAATAGTCTCGCATGTGTGAGCTTTAATAGGCACAGCTAAAAAGCGACACATTTCAAATTTGCTCAGCGCCTCACACTTAGGGCTGGTTTCTCCAACACGGATTTAATGGACGTTCAGGATTTAGCCTACGCAAAAAGGTGGGCTAAATCCTGAACCACCATAAAATCCGTGTTGAAAAAACCAGCCCTTAGGCTTATAGACTCAGGCAGTGCATGAATATTATGAATCTGAATAAATCATATTTTTGAAATAAAGTGCCTTTAACCTCTAAAATAATTTTTAAAATTCCTATTAGGCCTACAGGTACATGTAGGCTACTGCATATAGACTCCATGCATATCAATACTTTAAAAATCGTCGTTAGGCTGAGCTCAACAAACTCTTGCAAGAAAGTAGATGAAATTGATGATGAAATTTGTGCAACTTAGCGATTTATATTTACTGTAATATAGTTTTGCAGTATTGCATGCAATGATCAACAAATCTGACCTTAAAATTGACTAAATTTAATCTAGCCGCTATCCACCCAAGTAAGGCCTGCCAACTGTTCTTCCGAGTAGAGCCTTCATAGCTCAGTACGAGCATGTATATATTCCACGCTATACACTTAGAAACATCCCACAGCAGTCCGCGGGAGGCACATTCGGCTCTCATCTCACTTCAAAATCTGCACGCAATAGCGACACGCGAACAAAACGGTTCGAACTAATCATTGGTTTGAAGAAGTCCAGACGGGATGAGTTCAACTCGTGGATTTGTTCACTGCGTAGCTTTATTTGTCGATATTCATTGACTCGTTGTTTGACCAGAAAAAGTTAGGCCTACCATGAGCCCTTGCGCAGTGGCAAGAGTAGAGATTTGAGGTGGGTAGTTTTCAAAACGTGAGGGCCTCTATTGTTTTTTTCGGGTCCATCAGTATTAGCCAATTTTAACTATTTTGGCACTCGCTCAGAACTCAAGAATCCAGTAATAAAAATTTCATGATATTGATCTCGGTATGTAATTTGAGAAATATCCCTTATTGCATTGTTCTCAATCCATCAAGCGGGCCCAGAGCTCCCAGAATGCGTCGCAAAAGCAACCAATTAACGAGAGAT
Source organism: Chamaedrilus cognettii (assembly GCA_034695025.1). NCBI lineage: Eukaryota > Metazoa > Annelida > Clitellata > Enchytraeida > Enchytraeidae > Chamaedrilus > Chamaedrilus cognettii. The sequence continues at coordinate 2,919 of JAQIWG010004060.1, read as the reverse complement.
AGGTATTTTGCTTGATACCGAGGCACTGAACCGTGCTAGTCTTTGTCACTGCACTTCAAAACTAGAAAAAATTATCATTGCAGTACTGAAACTACAGTTAATATTTCAATATTTCAATATTTCAATATTTCAATATTTCAATATTTCAATATTTCAATATTTCAATATTTCAATATTTCAAGTCAATTTTTCTTAACCCCAAATGCGAACCAATAATTGTGTGAAATTCAGAGCTCAATTTTATCGGAGACCCCCCCATTCATCTTGGCTTTAGCTTCAAAAACCTACCAAGAATAATTATGCTAAAATCCGGTCTCTCATTTGACACAATAATCTCTAGAACTAGTGAAAAATCTCTAGCGTAAGCATTTCCTGAGCAAACTACCTCATGTCTCATTAGCGTGTCGTAGCCTAGTCCACTGTTCGCTTCACCGGCAGGCAGACAGTCGGGCAGCGGTGGCGCCGCTAACAACTCCGTTCGCAAGAGTTATTGCGACTTTTATCTGAGCGTCGCAGTCGGCACAGGCTGCCTAGCGCTGCAGGCGCAGTGTGACCAGACGCAATGCAGCAAAGTACTCTAAGTTAGTAGTGAGTTAAGATTTTAGAGTGTTAGATTATTCGTAAAATAACGCGTTTAAAGCTTTAAACCGATTTGTCGGAATTTAAAACGCATATTTAGAAAGGTTGCAAGAGATATCTTATTTCAATTTTAAATGAACATTCTATATCTACATAGAAAAACACAGATTTTAAAACAAACTGCATCACTGATGAATCAGGAGAGAATGTAGAAAATATACTGGAATACCATAGCAGTGTTAATCAACTATAGTTTAATCCTCAAACGGACCAAACTGGAATGCACTTGCATATTCTAGAAAACAGATTCGATTTTTGACTGGTACCATTTGTGTCAGCGTGTGTGGCACGTTCTTTTAACGAGCCCATCGGGTCTTGTAAGATTTTCAAAGAATGGTGGATTGAGAAACAAATGGGGAGTTTAGTTCTTCTCAAAAAACCTCACCCACACCCGACAAACGATTCCATGACTGGTAACAGAAGTGTTTAATCTGGTCAGCCTGTAGAGGAAGAGCAGTATAGTTGTGAGACAGCGCCACTACTCACTACACATCGGACGTCATGAATAACCACTGAGTCGAGCTCACGGATTGACTTACCACAGATTGACCCAGAAGCGCGATGGAATCTAATTTATTTATTTTCGATCGAAATGACAGCCGCTCGATGTACATGTAAGGCTGATTGGCTGACACTACTAACTGTGCTAGAGCGCACCGCATAATTCTTTTCGTCGTAGCAGCTCCATCGCGGATCAGGGAAAAATCGAACTAATCTGCAGCCCAGTGCTCTGAGACTTGCTAGTAAGAAAGCAGGCGACCCGGGCGATAGACTAATAATCTCTGTTATACAACCAACGGAACGACCCATATAAAAACCAATAAACCGTCATTGTAACCAAAATCCATTTCGATCTTGACAACTGAAGATTATCCCAGAACTTGCGGCAGCAACATGGCAGATCGACGGATGTATTGCCCTTCCTAATGATCTCTTACAACACAAAACTACGGACTCGCCAATGCTCGACGCATTGGCCCCATGTATGCCTATACAGTCGCCTGGTGGCCTATTAGAGTTGCGCCCATGACGGATGGTGTTTGCGACAATGAAGGATGTTGCTTCTGGCCCGCACTCCGGACCTTTATAACGCTCCAACAGCCAAGGCGTTCACACACCAGCTTTGATTTTGTCCAGTAGGCTAAAATAAGGGATGGGGGACTTGGAACCTAAATACCACGCGTCCTAAAAACTTTCAGATAGGGAGAAAATATGACAAGTGCTCGATTTTAGTAATAGGCTACATGCAATCCTACTGCTATTTATTTTCTTAATTCAAGCAAATAATTGACGGAGGTCGAGCAAATAATAGTTTGCGCTCGTATTGCCTTTTGAAATAAAATGTCTAAGTTTAACACATACGTCTACACCGAGATTATTGTTTCGAACCCATTAGCACAGGCAGCATCTCAAAATTGTGTACAGAAATTATAGAAATCGTCTTTCAAATTGATTAAGAATTCATGATGATCCGTAATGAACTTATTGGTGAATGTAATGAGGGCTACGCTAGCTGATGTACACCTAGACTGTTTATTCGACTAAATAAAAAAACTTGTTTGGTATCATTTTAATACTACCACAACGATTAGGCCTAAAAATTATTATCCATATTATTATCCAGTAAATGTCTTTCGATTTTTTACATAATTCTGCGTTTCCGCCTGAACCGTTGTTTTTACTATTTTTATTTGATCCTTTTAAGTAGGCCTAAGGGTCAGCACACTGGACTCTGACTGATCCCCTGTAACTGAGAGAGAAAATTGTCCCTCGATCATTATTCATATAGCGCCATACATCCTGATTTAGAGAGCGATGGCCTGTTGGCCAGGCGGACGGACACCCTGATTTATTCATTACCCCACCACAGCATCGGATGCATACGCGACGCACAGAAAATTATATTGTCAAAGCAGCGCTTACTTCCTAGACGTCGATGCTCAGTGGTATTCTTATGGGTCGACAGTCAAAATAAAATTTTAAGGATAGAAAATGCTTAAATAATAACGGACCGCTAATGCTGCAAAACAGGCATATTTTGTTGATTGGTTAATTAATGAGATTTATTCATGACGCTATTGCTGGCACCATGCTTAACCATCGTGCTACAAATTTTTATTTGATGTTCTTATTTTAAGTTAGTTATAGTTGATCCACACGATATACGCAGGCACCAAGCGACGTTTACATGTATAATAGGTGCTTTCGGCACCTATCTTTAAACTTAAAAATTGCACGAGCTATTCCATATTATTTATTTAAGTATTTTTAAGGCGCACC
>JAQIWG010004059.1:0-16693 GCA_034695025.1 Chamaedrilus cognettii | reverse complement strand
TTTCCATTAAATGCGAAAGGATTGGCTGTCGATGCTGCAAGCGACTGGATAGGGTCTAGTGAAAAAGTGGCAAAACACACCCACAACCTTGGGATTTTTGCGCGCCCCAAGAGTAAAAGCTTTTACTACGATTTCGTCACTATTCCTTACTTTATATCCATTAAATGCAAGAGAAATGGCAATGTATGTTACAACCTACGAGATATGATCTAGTGAAAAAGCTGCAATAAAAATCCAGAATATTGGGATTTTTATGCGCGTCTCAACAGCGAGCCTTTTCACTAGCATTTCATTACTTTCATAAAAAAAATTCCATTAAATGCAAAAGAAATGGCAGTCTATGCTGCAAGCTACTAGATAGGATCTAGTGAAAAAGGGGTAATAATAACCCAGAACCTTGGGATTTTTATGTATGTCCCAAAAGTGAAACTTTCAAGAAGCATTTCATCACCTTTCATACTTTATATCCACTAAATGCAAAAGAAATGCTGTGTATGTTACAAGCTACGAGATATGATCTAGTGAAAAAGGGGCAGTAACAACCCAGAATCTTGGGATTTTTATGCGCGTCCCAGAGCAGAAGTTTTTTACTAGGCACTGATCATTTTCAGATTTTATTTCCATTAAATGCAAAGGAAATGGCAAAGTATGGCACTCCATGCTGCTGCAAGCGACTAGATAGGGCTAGTGAAAAAGTGGCAATAAAAACCTATAACCTTGGGATTTTTATGTACGTCCCAAAATTGAAACTTTCATAATAGCATTTCATAAATACAACCCATTGTTCAGCATAGGCCCGTTCTGATCAGCTTGTAGGCTATGCCTTACATTATACAGTATGAAGCATGCATTCAGTTCTACAATAGGCCTCGCTAGTATAGGCTTATACAGGCTGACGTCATCATAATAAAACACTGCAGAAATCTGCACCGACGCACGGACGCACACACCGACAGATTATTGCCTATGCCTGGCCTACTGAAAGGTTACTCACTGCAATGCGGCAGGCATGGTGTGAGTAATAATAATAATATCAGCGTTTTTGACATCCATTCTAACGCATTACTGGCAAGCCTGTAACGCCGTTTCACACAGGTTAAACGTTTATATTGGAGCTGGGTTTTTACGGCCAGATGTCCTTCCTGTCGCCAACCAGAATAATAAATTACCCTGGACGATGATTATCAGCAAGAGATACTTGTGTGTTTGACAGCCTTGCCAAATATTCTGTAACATATGGTTTCATAGTTGCCGGCGCCGGGACTCGAACCCAGGTCCTCTGGACTCGAAGTCCGCGCATTAACCACTACACCACAGCGCCTCGCTAATGGCCTGCATATATTCAAAGCTTTTTCACTAGAAATGTGAGATGCGGATGTATTCTGCATGTGGGCCTAAAGAGTGTTTATGCGCCCCGGTATGGGGTTAACAGCATTAGTGCATTGACTTGTGAACACGCTGCTGCGTTGAAAAAGGAGCGTAGATATGACCACTAGATGAGAAGTTTACTACATTATATAATGAGCAGCTTGTATGCTGCAGTATAAATGTACATTACTAGACACAAGTTAACATATACACTTTTAATGACTTATACCTAAGCTGCTGCAGAGCCCAAACATAATTATGAAACCCGGAAGAAAGCTGACTTGATTCTCTAATCGACATCAAATCGGATCATAAACCATCAATATTATTATGAATATTGCTGAAATTCGCTGAAATTTACCCTCACACACTGGCGTTTTGCTGCCGCATTTCCCGCTTACGCGATGGTAAGCCATTTGCAGCCATGGACACCCGCCCTCCACTTTATCCTATCCGTCGCATCCTCACGTCGTAATACTCTAGCTTTCATATTCTTCTTTGTCAAGCTTTTCCACATCGTTTGAGCCTTACCCCCACATAACAGTATCATCACACTCATCGGCTCGACCTCGTTGATGTCAGTGCAGTTGTGGCCGTCACCCTGAGACCCCTCCGGACACGATCCACAGCGCATCTCACCGTGCACCCCCTCCACACACGTCACCCCCGCCGCGCAGTGCCCGCACCCCCCGGTGTGGTGCATGAGCTCGCACCCCCCCGGCCCCACCCCGCTGCCCTGCTGGCCGGGGGGGCAAGGGCCGCACGCCCCCACCCCGTCGCTCCCCTCGCGGCACTCGACCCCCTCGGTGCAGTGCAGGTCGCGGCAGGAGGGGCCGGACAGCAAGGGGTGGCAGCCGTGGACCGTCCCGTCCCCTGTTAGAGAGCTCTCATTTAAGCGTGGGGTTAAATCGATTTTGATGCTTGTAAAGTTCATTTCTGCGATCGTATAAACTTTAAAATTTAGGGTGGAGATGGTTTTGGGGTGTAGGATATGTGATGACGTTGATACAATGTGATACAACGTAGGCCAACAAATGCTACCTCGCGCCATTTATTCGCTATGGCATGCGCGTCTCAAGGCATTACTATCTAAATACAGAGGGCACTTCGAGCAATGATTATAGGTATAAGTGTGCCTGATATTACTTCAAGCTGTTAAAATTTGATGTAAATTGAATAACATTTGTGAGATTAAATAACGCTACACTACACTTTCATGTTTCATCATACAACGCATACGATGAAATATAAATATGTAATGTAGCGTTATTTAGGTTTACCGTGTACATAGGTAAAACATGGTTATTCCGAGCACCGTGCAATTATAGGTTGCACTAGAAACCAAAATGTATGAAGAGAACGCGAGACGTGGCCTGCCTGTGAGGCCGGGGGGGCAGGAGCCGCACTGCGCTGTGCCGTCCATCATCTCGAAGCAGTCGGCCCCCGGGTAGCAGGGGGACTGAGAGCCTCCACATCCCCGCTCGTCCGCCGACTGACAAGAGCAGCCGTCATTCCCCCACACGTCCACGTAGCCGTGGGGGCACGGGCAGCTGGGCGGACCTACATGCATAAAAGGACAGGGACAGCTAGGTGGACATGCTGGCATAGGCTATACGAGCAGCGATAGCTAGGCGCATATAGAAGCATACACGAGCAGGGACAGCTAGGCAAACATGGAGGCATACACAAGCAGGGAAAACTAGGCGGATCTGAGGAAAGACAATAGTACTGAGTAGAGCAACTAAAGGACAAGGGTAGCTAGGTCGAGTGGTGGACATCAAAGAATTTGGACTACTATCAACCCAGAAGTGCTAGGCTAGCAATTTTGCTGCTGGCGCGTACGGCACCAAAAAATAGGATTGTATTGAGACAGCAAAATGATGTCATAGACTATTAGGTGGCCTCGGCTAGCTTTTTGCGATCAGGCTGGTTCCGCTAATGTTCGTGGCCAATGGCGGCATAATTGAAAGGTAATTCTGTCATTACGCTGCCTCTGACAATTGCCTTTTGTGTACCGTTCAGCTTCGATGAGTTCCTTTCAAGGTTGATAGTGATCCAAATTCTTTGGCGGATACATTTGACAAACTAGGGACAACCAGGTATACAACAGTGCCACGTAGAGCGACTCCATAGAACAGCAGCAGCTAAACAGAAACAGACGTGCAGACATACACTAACAGGGACAGCTGGACAGAATTGTAGCATACAACAACGATAAGTAGAATTACATGTACTAGGACAAGGACAGTTACGCGACCTACCCTGCATCACTGCAAGAGAGGAAGATATGCATTGCATACATGTGAGGCAGAGACAGGTATACAGTAGCATTAGATGGAATTAAATGTCCATTTGACAGATAATGCTTATGACTCAAAAATATTTGAATAAATCTGCAAACAAGGTTTTCAGAGAAAGCTGAACTGACTAACTGCATTTATACTTGAGCCTATATTATTTTCCATGCATTATCTGCACACCATGTTTAAACATTTTCGCCCGTTTTGATTCTGCTGTAGCTATTCTTGCTGTCGGATGCTCGTTCTAACGCCGAACTGATCCTTGCATCTTTTTCTGAGAGACTTGGACATGAAGCTTTGACTAAGGCTAGATCACTAGCTGTGGACAAGACTCAAACATAAAGATCTATCCTCACGCGTACCACCGGCGCAGTGCTGCTGGTCCCAGCACGGCACGCAATCTCCCTCCGACCCCGTCGTGAACCCGGGGGGGCAGCGATCCCCACACTCGAACCCCTCGCCACCCGTGCTGTGACACACGGCGCCCCCGGGGCAGGGGTTAGGGTCGCAGGGGCCCCGCCGCTGCTCCTGCGCCCCGTTCAGGCCCCCGTTGTCGCGATGAGCGCTGTTGCACATGTCGCACTCAGCGAGCGTCGTGCGCAGCGTGCGCAGCTCGCGCGTCTGTCGCAGTGGAGATATAGGATAATAGGACTATGGTGGAGATAGAGCCGGATTTACAGCAGGGCGCACGGGGCACGTGCGCCCCGCTGAGGCGCACGTGCCCTGTGCCTTCGCAATTTGGAAGCCTCCGCAATCCGGGCCTCCGCAAGCAAGGGGGCCTCTGCCTACCACATTATTAAAATGACTTAGTAGATAGTTGAACAGTTGTCACAATTATTCATTTAAGCAGTAACTCAATCTAGATTGAATTTGAAAAGAAAAGCTACAAAAATTAGACTAGACAATTATATAATACACATCATTTATCTGTTTTTTTATTTACAGTCGTTGGATAAGATAATAAAAAGGATAAAAAGGGAAACAAAAACAAAGACTTTAAAAAAGACTAGACGGCCAATTATGTGACACACTCTTGTGTTATATTGTATCTGTATATTTTGGGCCATTGAATGATGTTCAATTCAAAAATATTCACAAGACATCATCCATCCATGGTGGAGCTAAGTGTTCATCCATAGTTACGACTGGCGTCAATCTTTCATCATCATCGTTTCCTGGAACAACAGATGCAGTAATGCAATAATTTAATTTAATTTGTATTCTTGCGTTAGATTCCTTGAGAAAGGTAACCAACATCACTGTCAATTTCAGGTTTTACATGAATGATAATTTTTTTTTTATGTGTGACGTCACATATGCCCTTTACCCCCCCTTCCCTCTGTCACACTTTCTTAGACCTCCTCCCCCCCCCCCCCCGGAGCGTGACGTACTTTATAGACGGCGCCAAATGAAGCATAATATAGTTAAAATACTATGCTAAAACTTATTCATTTTCAATGGGGGCATGAACAGAATTTGTGCCCCGGGTCTTTTGGTATAGATCCGGCACTGGGTGTAGATAGAGCTTATATACTGCGGCAGAGGAGATACATGTAGGACCATGGTGGAGATAGAGCTTTAGTACATATTACAGGACGCAGAGGGACACAGCTTAAATGTACAATAAACTGCAGTGCACAGTGGAGATGGAGCTCACGTCGACTGTTGCATACATGTACAGTGAAAATAGGGCTAAAGTATCAACTGCAGAGCACAGTAGAACTAGACGGAAGCACAGTACCCGTGCACAAACGGCGTGCGCGCAGCCCCCCAAGAGTAAATAAACACGCATTTTGAAATTTAATGCTGGATTTACCCATTTTGGAAAGATTAGGCGAACATCTAAAACATGAACACAGAACACATTTTCTGCGATAAAGAAAAATTTAAAAGAAAAAAAATCTGGGGGGGCTCCATGGAGCACAGTTAATTTTATACAAATCTAAGCAAAACTATATAATCAGGGCTTAGTGCGCATTTCCCTAAAAATAAAAAAATAAAAAACAAAAAATCTAGTGGGGGGCTCCCGGGGGCACCGTTCATATTATTCAAAATCCAAGCGAAACTGTATAATCCGGACGTAGTCCGCATGTTCCCTGAAAAAATGGTTAAAATCCGTTCAATGGTGGCTGAGTTACTGTTACATGCAAATCGGACTGATAATAAAAAAGTTATCGCGATTCTTGTAAAAGTGCATGAAATGGCCCCCCCAGGCCCCCTAAACATTTCGAAATGAATTATTTAGCCACAAACGCTTTCCCCAATGGTATATATATTTTCCCCCTGGTTTCATAATTGTTACGCTTAAGGCTGTTACCCACGATGACGTAAAAATATTTTAAAAATCAAAATCTGGGGGGGGGTTCCCGGGGGCACCGTTCATTCTTTTCAAAATCCAAGCGAACCTGTATAATCCGGGTGTAGTCCGCATGTTCCCTGAAAAAATGGTCAAAATCCGTTCGGTGGTGGCTGAGTTATTCTGGCGCAAAGGTTTTGGCCCCCCCAAACTTTTATAAAAACCGTTCGCCCACTTTACGTATCAATATTTTGTTAAAGCATGTATAGGGCGCTTTTTAGTAAGTAGTAAGTGGAACAATCTGGTACAAAAAGCGTGCAAATCGGACTGATAGTAACAAAGTTATCGCGTTTCATGCAACACTGCGCGCGGTGGCCCCCCGGGCACGCCCACAATGTTTACAATGAAACATTTTCGTTGACGGCAAAAATGTTTTGACCCTTCTTCCAGACTTATAGGTCAGGAGGCGAGTCTCCGGGAATGCGCCAAAGATCCGTAAGAAAATAATTCAAAAAAATTAAGAAAAAAATTAATAAAGGTACCGGGTCGAAACAATACGGCGTTCGCTTATCAGCGCACGCCGTAAAAAGTTAAAAAGCGTTAGTAGCCCACAAGAGCTGGCAGTCTCGCGACTACAATCCTACAAGGAGCGGTGAATGGAAGGAGGGGGAGGGGCAGACCGCGAATACAACCTGGTTGAAAAACATAACTGATCGGACCGGTATGAGCACAAACAACAACCTACAGTGCGCATGTGCATACATGTACGTCCTGGATCGTGGCAAGTGGAAGACGATTCTCAACGCTGTGTACACAGCATGGAGCCGCTACGGTCGGCAAGACCATGGGATGGGCCAGGCGAGAAGCCCAAAATGTTAATATAACGTAATAAATGTAATAATAACGTGCATGAAAAATGCCAGCTCGTATATGTACAAGGCCTGAACATCCAACCCTCCAGCATGATATATTCCACCCCCTCAAACACAAAATCCTGCATACTGATCAGCTCGCAGTTCTACAGCAGCGGCATCCAAGGTTCAACGGTCAGCGGAGAGTCCATACATCACCAGTTACTGTAGGCCTACTGCGAGCGGCGGCGAGATTTGAGACAAAGTTTGGCTTTTTGAGCCGATCCATCCGACCAGGTAGCAACTGTACACTGTTCAGCCGCCGTACAACAAAGATTTGTTCTTCCCGTGCTTGCACTGTTTTAGAAAATCATTTCACAAAGCGTAAGCTTGTAAACTCTGTTTGAAAAAAATCCAACGCCCAGAAAAGGCCTATATAGGGCCTACCATATTGTGTTACTTCGTGCAGTTATTGGTGGAATTCCATGAAATATTATAGGCCACCTGTCTTACAGTGGAGCGAGGTTCAACCGTTCCGGACCGCCCGCGGATAAGCGTCTTTGTATCTGTGTACATTCGATCTGTGAAGTAGTGTATTATTTAACGCTGCTTGTTTAGCAGGCAAGTCAAATACTTGTCGCGCTAAGTGAAAAAGTGCTAGACGCCCCTTGCGGGCAAGCGTATGTCCATATAGCAGTTTTTCAGTTTGCCGTAGACCGTCGTCACCACCAAACGGCCCGTTGAACCTCAACTGTTGCGGCCAGCGAAGCGTCAATTCCGTTGTTAATAATATTTCTTCTCAAGCCGACTGCACGCAGCTCCGCAGCATCGTAAAGGCTAGTAGCCATCAACCAACGGTTTGCGAGTCTACAGCCTAATACTTTAAAACAGGAACTGTATCTTGCGTTGTCTGTAGGCAGAAATGAATCCTCAACTAAACGCCGTTATTTCTCCGCTCAGTTTTATGAAAGGTAGCCTAACGGCCTGCCGTTCGCTGATGCCTGACGGCGTAGGCCTGCACTGAAAGCGCAAAATAAGCTGAGCTGCAAGATGGCGGAGCGATGGGGATTTGTCCATGCTTCAGGCGAGGTCCAGTTCTGAAGCCTTTGCAAACAACTCGGCAGACTTGGTTTGAAGGAAGGTCCGGCTGCTGGCGAGTGCGCGCGGCATGCAAGCACGCACAGCGGCGCGCCGACGTCACGTGACCAAATCACCTGACTCCGGCGCGCCGAGGTCACGTGACTTGGTCACGTGACCTCTTCGTCTGACCCACGCGGCAGCTGTTGAGCGCTGTTCGAGTCCAGGGTCAATACTGAAGTGTTTGTGGTCAAACTCTTGACACGCTGCATAGCTGACATTAGCCATTACTCATTGGCCCATAACTTTAGAATTTCAAAGTGTGATGGAATTGTTCTTATCTGCTGCGGCTCTGCTGTAAATCGGCAGGGGTGCAAGTATAATGTCAGAGAAAATTTAAGGTGGAAAACAATAAATATGTAAATGTTCAAGTTTTTACAGAGCGATAGCATATTCATTTTCTGAGTCCATAATTTCATAATTGAGTCCATAATAATTTTTCAACACACTGACTGAAATAACCCTAGTCTAAAAATGTTTTCTTAGCCTTTGTGACTCATAGGCTAATGTAGGCTGTGTATTTTAAAATAAGAAATTTAAATATGACAGCAATCTAATGGCAAAAAGTGCACAGTAGTTGAAAATTAACGATCTCAAAGCCTTTTAAGCACCATTTTGTGACAAACATAACAAAGCTCGATAGGCCTTCAAAGACAAAAATGTGTTATGTTTTCAAAACTCCACCTCATCAAAAATATTTAGCCTACAACAATAAAGTTTGTTTGTAGCCTTTCAAGACAAAATGTGATTTTTTCGTTTATAACCTGACAGAATATAATACATAACCAATATGCAATGTCCATACGGGGCAAACTCACCCCATGAACGCGCCAGTGGACTGATAGCCTTAGTAGAATATCCTTACTGGATAGCCAGTGGACGGAGAGCCTATCTTATATCTCTTTCTAACAGTCCAGATCCATAGCATAATTTTTTTGTGGGGGGTGTATTGCATAGGTTTTATTTCTTCTATGTCAACAACTCGACAACATGTAACTGTTTAGGAAGTGCAGCCTATCTGACATCAATGTATATTTAAATATGCATCTGAAATATGACAGCAATCTAATAGCAAAAGTGTACAGTAATTCCAAAAGAATACATTTTTGAACGGATAAAAGAACAACAAGGAATCATTATTGAAAAAGATAGAAGTTTGAATCAATCATATTTTTAGGCAGACTATAAATTGCATCCAAAAACACTAAGGGTGGATTTTTTTTATCAGTGTCATAATTTAATCCGAGGCCATGACGTCATCTAAACCAATTAGCGCGCTGAAAGCTTGATCAGGGATTTATTTAACGCCAAATCATTGATTGCTAAGATTAAAATCTCTGATCAAAATCTTAACACTTGATTGAAAAAACCGGGGCAAGTGTTTTTGATGTCCAACCTGGGATTGGCTTTTCTTGTGCGGTAGTTTCATGAAGCGTACAATGGAGCAAAGGGAAAGTGCACAAAGGTTATGCTTGGATTATGATACGGCTATGGTTAGGGTTATGGATACGTTAGGGTTGATACTGTTGAAGACTTGGAGTGTCCAACCTGAGACTGAAGCCCCTACTGCAGCAGGTCACTAGAGCGCGTAAGGTTTAGAAGGCGCAGGAAGTCATAGTCCTGGATAGAGTCAGTTGCGATTTTTTATGGAAGTCAAATGACGCCAGGCGTCTCCAGTTCAGGGCTTGGCGTCCTTTGGCCTCCTTTTTTCAGACAGGGAAGAAAAATCTGCTTTGGCGCAAAGAAATTTTGGCGTCCCGGTGGCGTCTCCAATTGAAAATTCCTGCAGCTGCTACTAGTTATGGCTAGAGACGTAGGTCGCCAGTTAGGGATTAGGATTACCGTTAAGGTTAGCTATATTTGGGTTAGAGTTGATAGTGTTGCGGTGTCCGACCTGAGACTGTAGTTCCTTGTGCAACAGTTCGATGGTGCGCGCGAGGTTCTTCATGGACACGACCAGCGCGCGACCAGATTTGTCGGTCCCTGCACGCACCACACACCACGTACCTTAATCTACATCTCAACGTGGATCTATACCAATCTGTCGAGTTGTACAAAGTCCATTTGTGGAGTCATTTGATATCCTTACTTCAACATGGGAAATGTGGAGTCAAAAATCATGACAAATGCGTTTTTAACTGTGATATAGAGATACAAAAATGTAAAAATGCATTTTTTGACATTTTTTGACAAAAATGCGAAAGTACAAAAAAAGAGACTTGGTTAAGACCGCAACAGAAAACACCCCTTAACTAGCACTCACACGCACCGATCGTGGAGGATCATGGGTATCGGATTTTCGAATGTTTGAAACGACCGTTTGAATCTCCGATATTTTAGCTGGTGTAATACAAACTAAATGCATACTACATGCAATCTTTGTACTCTTTGTTTTTTGTATCTCCAGAATTTAATCAGACCACCTCAATATTGAAAACACATAAATAGGTGCACATGCTACATCTCACCGATCTAGCGCCTTCTGGCCTGTAAGCGCTACGTAATATTAACATCTGACAAAAATTGCTTAATACTAAAAACTAATTTAATTAAAAAAGTCAAGTAAGCGCCTATCGGTAAAACGTTAACAAAGCGTCCAGGGCTCGCATCGACGGCCGTGTTGATGGTAACCCATTTCAATTTTCACCTTTTAACCCTTCAACTACCTCAGCTTTATTTATTCTCTACCCCTCCCCCCCTTGATTTCCCAAGCACCTCCCGTGTCTTACTATTTCTTGAGATAATTTGCGTAAAGGTTTCTTCCCTACATTCCACACCCAAGTCTAGAGATTACCTTTAGATTACGACCCTCCCACCCCTCTCTGAGAAGACTGACACCCTCGTCTCTATTTTCGACCTACCCTGGTGATTAAAAGTGCAGACCCCTCACCTCATTTCGACGATGCGACTACTAAAGGTATCTTATATGCAAAATGTTCACAAAGCCTCTATCTGAAGATTCCTAGCAAAGCATCTACCTGCAGAATGTTAACAAAGCTTCTATCTGTTGAATGTTAATAATGCCCCTATCTAAAGATTCTTTACAAAGCATCCATCCACAGAATGTTAACAAAGCATCTATGTGCAGACTGTTAACAAAGTAGCCTAGATATCTGCAGAATGTTAACAAGGCATAACATCTTCACAAGCCATTAATCAACATGATGTTTAATGATCAGATCAAATTAAAACTTCAAATCAATCACATAGATGGCGCATCGCTAAGCAAAAGATTGGCGCACGCACTGGACTAATGCCTGATTTCAGGACGCGCCGATATCTCTGTGAGCCATAAGAAGGTCGAGTAAAATCTCATATATAAATAGCAGACGATGTTTCATTCAAATTGCGCTGAACCAAGAGATATTTGTGTTTGAGGATTTCGTCGAGGCGTCACTAATCTGATACTACTGTAGAATATGAAATTTTAACTGCATCTTATTTTCACTGTTTTGTTTCTCAGAAATTAACTGCCCTTATTTTTGCATTTTTGAAGATTGTCCATTATAATCATATACATGTTGCTTCTGCAGCTTTATTCCGGGGCATGTAATTTTCACGAGTTTTATCGATTCGCTAAATTCTTGTAAATTACAGGCATGTGAAAATTTCATGTTTGACAGTAGGCCTATGTGTCAGATAACCTTATTTTATTGTCTGAGATTGACTATAATTATATGTGCATTGGTCCAAAAACACTCTACATCACACTTTTCAACACTGCATGTATGTGAAGTGTGCGTCTTAATGCACGTCTGTACATCATCTGTTGCATGTGCACCATATTGTGTATCATAGTGCATGTTCTCATCCTGCAGACTGGAATACAAGAGAACAGATCTGCAGCCCAGGGCTCACCGGGCGAGTTATAAAAGGCGGCTAATGAAAAGTAGCGGATCTGCAGCGACTCTCTTATATAGAACTAGACTCTAATATTCTTTGTTATTCCACACGATACTTAAACTCTGGACGAGAGACTGAAAGAGAGAGCCTTACCACAAAAGCATTGCAGAGCTATGAGCCTACACGCATCTGTACACCAAGATAATTACTGCTTCAACGACTAATAGCTTTCATTCAACTCAAATAACATAGAAGTTGATGGTGAAGTGCAAAAGTGTGCGGTAAGGTTTTTGATGGATCACCGTGTAGATATCGGAGAGATATCAGCGCGTCCAAAAACTGTGCACAAGTCGAAATGATGAGTACACAGCGAGCAGAGCGCTTTACCGTTGCAGAACTTGCCTTCGGTGTCTGCCAGGTCCTCCGAGTGATACGACGCATCACTCAACATGACGTCATCAACAGACTCGGCACCTCCGCCCTGCGCATCTCCCCGCCTCTTGCTCCGCCCACTGCGCTGATTGGTTGGCGCTGCAGCTGTGGGCGTAGTTAACGATGCACAGTCAAGGATGATTGGCAAGTCCTCTGTGCGTATACCGGATTGGATCTTGAAACCACTGTGTAGAAACTGCAGCAGCGACAAGAGGTAACCTTAATGTGGATACATATTACATAAGGAGGATCTTGGTGTTTCAAACCCCCCCCCCAAATGTTAAAAAAGCATTTTGATGGTAATTTTGATGGAAAAATAACATATATTTTTACATAGTAAGTTTGATTCTGAAGTTCTAGAAAACACTCCCCCGAAAAGCTACAATGTACATTGTAAACAGTCACACACTTCACGTAAAGGAATAATTGTCATAATTAAATATAAATTTTATTAATAATATTTTAAAAATTGTAATGAATAATGAGTTAATATGCCGGCCGAGTGGTGTAGTAGTTAAGGTGTCGGGATGGTAATTCCAAGTCCGGGGTACAAATGCCAGCGCGGTCAACTGTGCAACCATTGCGCTGCAGGGCCTTCAGCAAGGCTGCTGCTGTGACTATGTAGAGATCTTCTTAAGCATTAGACCGCGAACGCAGCATCTTAGCGTCGTTGATTATAGTGCTGTGCTGATCCTTTAACCCATCAAACACAAAGCATTTTGTATAATCTTAATCTGTTGTACTGCATAGGATTGCAAAAAACGGCCAAAAACTGGATTGAGCGCGTAATGAGAGAATAATGATTGCTGCGGCATATTGTCAGTGGAGCTTAATGACGGAAAACACTGAAGAAGAAAGTTATGCAGCCCTACACCCCAAGTGCAGACCTACACTCCGAGTGCAGGCCTACCTCGAGTGCACGCCTACACCACTATTGCAGGCCTGCACCCCAGGTCTACACCACGAGTGCACGTCAGGCCTACTTCACAAATGCAGTCCTACACCACGAGTGCAGACCTACGCCACGAGTGCACGCCAGGCCTACGCCACGATTGCATGCCAGTCCTACACCACGAGTGCACGTCAGGCCTACACCACGAGTGAACGCTAGGCGTACACCACGAGTGCAGGCCTACACCACGAGTGCACGCTAGGCCTACACCCAGAGTGTAGCCAGACCTATAACTTACACCCCGAATGCACGCTAGGCTTACAAGACAAGTGGATACTAGGCCGACACCCAGAGCGTAAGTCAGGCGTACCCGCCTCGCGTCGCGGCGTAGTGACGTCACCACGTTGCCATTGACGACGAGCTCCGTCACGTGACGACAGTTGACGTGCACGTCGATGACGTCGGGTTTTCCCGCAGCGAGGTGCAGGGCGAGCCAGAGTTGGCCATCAGGGGGCGAGGGGGGTAGGTCGAGGGCCTGGTGTGCCCTGTGCCCCTCACTGCCACCCCCCGCGTACTCAAACACAACTGTAGTGAGCAAACACATTCTTCAGGGAAAGCTTGAAACAGGATTGGGTATTTTAGAGTGTCAAAAAAAATTTGTGATCATCCTGAAGAGCAACCCTTTCCATACAGAACTCGTGAGCGGGGTTGGGGGGAGTGGGTGCTTTTGTGAGGACTCCAAATGAGATTCAAAAATATAAATCCTTCATTGAAGTTCGACAGAAGCTTTTGAAGCTTCTCTTGACAAATGCTTGACCATTTTTGAGGTCATTCTTAACCGTGCTTGTTTATTTTTGAGGCCATTCTTGAACACGCCACTGCCAATTTTGAGGGCCGTTGGGGGCTTCGTTCAGAGGTCCCCAATGATAGCAAAAAACATAGACCACCCCACCGGGGTCTGAGGATTGGGGGGCGTCCATCCGAAAATGACAGCAAGATCACCCATGCAGGAGTTCTGTTTAAATCCCTGCTACAAGGTACATCAAGGACAAGTATTATCCATAATTAAGCGCCGCCTATGCTATTGGTACAATGTCAACTTCTGCCTTTATCGCTCGGTTGCTTTGTTTAAATGTGTCATGTCACTCTGGAACACTCTTCTGAAGCCAAATCCGCATTGGTTATAACAATAAATTTATATTGGTTAATATTCAATGTGGGCCGCGGGCGGAGCTTACTATAGCCATAAATTTACTCAGTTGCTCAATGGAGAGTTATTTGAATGGATCTCAGTAACAGCCAATCGTCTCTTGTAAAATAGATCCACTGATCAATCTCCAACTGCAGTGTGCTGATTGTTTGGATGACGATTTTTTAAAGGAAATTTTAGGAGGGAGTTTAGTGTGTGTAGTAACAAAGACTATAGCAGTCCGGTTCTGTGTGAGAGGGCCGCGCCGCCACAGAACTGCTCCCCTTCTTTAGTCGCCTTTTGCAACTCACCCGGGTAGCTCTGGGCTGCAAGTCTATTCTCTGTTCCCCGACCTACAGGGGTAACTGCTGGATGACGAAATGATCACGCTTCAAATTTCAACTCTCCATTGAACAGCTTCCTGCAGGTTTATGACTGACCATTTTCACACTTTTCATTTTTTATTAGTTGCTTTTTGATTTGTACCTTTTAATTTCCACACTTCATTTTTACAAATTTTCACAAATCTATCAAAGATTACTAGTACTTGCATTATACTACTAATACTAGCAATATCAGTCAACAGTAATTAATAAATAGTTCTTCTTGTCAGTTAAAAGGGTCATCTTATTATTTCAAGCGTGACGGACGCATACAAATAACAGCAGTGATCCTGGGCACCAAATAGTAGTGACCCATGAAAACGTATAGTAGCGATATTAGCAATGTACAAACAAATTCTTAGTAGGGGACTATCACTAACATTGTTTTACTTGCAGTAGGCCCTATTAGTAAATTACTATAAATAATGCCTCACGGATTAGTAAGGTAAATTAGAAGCCAGAAGGCTTAGAAGGAGAACGTACGTCTATTTAGCCTTGGCTCCCAGTCTACGTTCAGTGCAGCAATGTCCTCCCGCAGCGCGCCCTGCTGCGGGCGCCCCTGGGCGCGCTCTGGGAAGCCCCTCCGCCTGGAGAGGGGGCCCCCCGCCTGGACGAGGCGCACGGCCCCCCCGACTTCATTCTCCCTCCTCCCTGAGGCCGACTGTGCGTCTGACTCGACATGGGGGGACGAGGGGAGCGGACCGAGTATCACCACGTCCCCGCCCACATCTGAACACATGTACTGTACATGAGCGGCATTGCATATCCTAATCCCCCAAAAATTCTATACAGACCAACTTCAATGTTGCAGTATCAATCACTTCTAGGGCGCTTTCAACTTCTAGTAGCATAACAAAAAATCACTCATTATAAGCAACGTTAGCAAAAAACTCCGCTGGAAACGCAATAATGGATAAGTACATCTAGGCGTATGAATCAGAGAAAAGTGTAGTTTTCAGTGTAATTGTGAACGAGTCTAATGCCAAGGCTTGCTTGACAACCAGAGGTAGGCTACATGTATATTGTACATGTAGTCCATTCTGTGCCGACGGGCCAGGCAACGAGAAGCCTCGTTCATTGAATTCGTTTTTTGTCAAAAGAACTACATTGCCTACCGTCAGCCATGGCTTATATTTGACTCACTCACAGAATCGAAATAAGTAGTTATTTCATGCTGCCAAAGGATATAATTATATTAGACCTGTATGTACACCGCATGGGATGAAGGGATGCGACGGATAGGGTAAAGTGGAGGGCGGATGTCCGAAACCGCACGTGGCCTACACCACGCCGCTGCGTAAGCCGGAAATGCTGCAAGACCACGCTTTTGGGTGTGTTTATGCTTGTGCGTAACTATATGTAGGCCTAGAATGCAACCCATTATACAACAAAGCTGCTAAGTGAGTATAGGATAAAAAACCACAAATTCTAAAACTAAATGGGCCTAAAGTTAATTTTCATCATCTTTCACGCCCGCTGCCCTCCAGACACAACATGCGCACACTAACTGCAGCCTGCACCGTGTGCACATTGCACAAACCACCACGGACACCGCGTGTAAGGAATCGGTTTAGTTTAACATTAAAGAAGTCGTTAATGTCTGTATAGCTCTCGAGTTTTGTCGAGTCTGCTCTGACCGCAGAGCTCATAATTAAAGTAGGCAAAGAAGCAATCGTCTGCGAAGACGTAACGAAGCGAGTTGTTCTGTTTTATGGGGCATCGGCGTAGTCCACAATTTGTTCTCAATTTTGAGGGGGTTAGAATAAATGTTTAATCGTAAGGGGTAAATTGATCCAAAAAACTTAGAAGTATCAATGTCGAGGGGATCTTAATTACATTTTAGAGGTTTCACATAAATTGTGAGAGGATAAAAATAAAGAAGCAATGAAAATCAGCGGGGTATGTACATATATCTCAAGTTTTCATAACACAAACTAAAATATTGGGATTAAGGATTTAACCAATCGCTCACAAAATTTGAGGGTCTGGTCTCCCAACCCCC
>JAQIWG010004058.1:0-16694 GCA_034695025.1 Chamaedrilus cognettii | reverse complement strand
TGTAGATGTTTGTAGCCTACATGTCTACACATGTACGTACAAAGCATAGGTCTCGATATTCATCCCCCCCACTAACGAATCCTGGATCCATCCGTCTAACGACATTATTGTATGGTGCTGTGTGTAGTCTTAGCCCTGCACTCTATATTTTGTCTCGAGTAAAAGCAAACGGCTATTGTAACAGTGATCCTTATTTTCTTCTGCGTAACATCTCCATAGACTATAGTCATTGAACGCTCACCCAAGCGTGCTATTCCATTGAATAGAGAGTCATGGATATTTTCTAAGACTCATTTGCTGTCAAATAAATTTATACGTCAGGCAATTGGAACTAGCTACATGTATATATTTGATTAAGTATGGCGTTTCGGAGTATTGGCCATAGTGCGCGAATTCAATACGAAATCAGGAAATGAACAAATCTGTTTTTATCGACGCAGCTCAAAGACAGTGCGATCAACAATAAATGCCGTAATATTATATCTTAACGCCCCAGTGACTTAAATGCTGATCTCCAGGGGCATTTTGTTTGCCCCTGCAAGCCGCGGAACAAATACTTGACTCTCAAGCCAGAGCTCCCAGGGCGAATCGTAAAAAGGCGATTAAAGAGGGGGGGGGGGGGGCGGTTTGCGCGTAGCCCTCTGCATAGAACTGGACTGTAATAGTCTTCGTTATACAGTTACACGGTTTTTAATCTACCAAAACGAAAACCAAACTAGGGACATTTTCTAAAAGCTCATAATTATTTTGAGTGGAATATCGTACACGAATGCGGCAGTTTTAACCTCGACAGCCTTGTAATTTCAGCTACTGCCACGTTGAGATAACTAATATCAGCAATCGGTCATAGCGTTTATGAATACAAATTATCTTCAATTAATAATAAACTAATTGCCGTAATGCACTTGGCGACACTAGGCTAGTGTGAATTGCTCGTATAGCGTAGATGTATTATGATCAATGTATTATGATGTATTACGATGTATTATGATCAGAGCATGACGTGACAAGACTCAGTCGAAGGTAATTAGTGTTTGATAACAAGGTCGTTTCGCTTGTCTATCTGCGGCCTCATTCAAGAAGCGATTTAAGAAAAATATTCGTCTTAAGAAGTTCTTAAGCAAATCCTTGAAAAATGTCGTCGTTTTTACTCGAAACTCCGCACCGCCACGCGCAAGTCAAATGATGACGTCATTGCTCTCGGTGAACGAAGAATTTGAGTTAAAAGCGGACTTCGGAAAAACGGAAGAAAAGACTTAAGAAATGTAGGCTAGGCCTACGTGAATGAGGTCGCAGATCAATAATAGCGCCAGAAGTATCGTAACGATTGGTCTTGATAAAGCGTGCCGCGCTAGCAAAAACACATAGGCCTCGCCTACTTACACTACAATGTAAACGGGTCTTAAAAACAGAATATGAACGCTATGGCCATAATGATACTTATTTATCCACTAATTTACATGTAAGTGCATTCAAACTAGTAAGAAATATGACAGTAGATTATAATATTCGACGCATTACATTTAAATATTTCGTTCAATATTGCATCGTCATTTTACAAGAACAATTACCTAAACTTGTGGTCTGAATGTGATTTGAATCACTTCAATGGGAAAACCGTAATTGTATAGGTTTACTATGCTAACAATGCAATTACGGCAAAACTATTTAGCTTTAGCTCACGTCCACTCAAAATCTTAACTAAAAGTTCTTTAAAATCAATCCTGAAACGTCTTAATAAATAGTTCAGTCCCATCTTCTCGCGATTTCATCTACAAATTGTAGTCCACGGATCGCCTGCAACGCGTTGCAACATGCTACATGCACAGACTACGTAATAATATCATAAGAATGACCTACCGAAGTGTTGAAGTGAAATTTCCACAAAAAGCTGAATGATAAGAGCTATCCTCATCTTTTCGGTGCTGTCTTGCCTTTTTGTTGCAGGCTAGTACATGTCACAGTCTACGCGTACATATAAGCCTAGGTCGCCTAGCAGTCGTCTCGTCTTTTTTAAAGGTCGACGTCTTTCGTCTGCAGCTCTCTGCCTATGTTATGTCGCGAGGGGCAGTTTCAGTCCATCGTCGATTTTCGTCATCACAGCAAATTCAGCGATGACTGTCATCTGCTAACTGTACGCTAGATCCTCTCGCTACATTCGCGGCGCACCGTTACAAAAGTGTGTGTAGGCTATGTGTAGCTATGCTATGAGTTTTCATTTCTTTTCAATACATTTACTTAATTCTTCTTCAGGTTCACATTTAGAAGGCCATATTTTTACGCAAGTCGTCTTGTGATGACAAGATCTGAAATCATTTTAACAAAAGATTGCACTCAAACGGGTTCTATAGCCTAGCGTAACAGTGGGGTATTGTACAGAGTTATCTACAGCATTTGTTGTCTACAGAATGGCCAGTGACTTTAATGGTTATAGGAGAGCACTGGACTCTTAAAAAAGCCGAGCAAAGATTAGCACAGAAAGTTGCAAGCGCGTCGCATAATGTTTTCACAAGCTTGCTTATCATCTTAAAAACAATTTTAGCTTTCCTTCTGCGGGGGCTGGATAACAATCACTATACTCGTAAATCTGACGCGACAGGATGCTGCATGCAGTAAGTGCATAAAGTGTTACGCTTCCCGTGCGTAAAACAGACACGAGACGACACCGCTTATCAATGTATGACGGAGAGTCGCACTGCTTAGACATCTCTCTACGACGTTTTTCTCTTTGAATATTGTATTTGACATTTTGCATGGGTTTTAGAAACCCAGACTGTAGTAATAATTATTTACTGTCTCGTAGATGTTCTCGCATTCAACTTGCATGAGTTGCATGAACTAGCGTCGCTCTGAACTAAGTCTAAAGCTTGTCTATTAAGGCTTGTCAGTATGCGTAGCACGCAGAGCATTCATCATGTGATATTTCTTTTCAATATGTGCCTTGCGAAATTCGGACATGTTAGGAAATGTTCTGCTACGAACTGCCTTGTAGTTTTAGCCGTGCTGTCTTCCGCAGCAATCGACCGTTGTTTTCAGACCGCGGTACATACTAATTATTATCAACTCGGTAACCCCAGTTTTCCGTCAGACGAGACGGCGCTTCGATTGACACTTCCTCGACAGGACGCGCCTGATATCCGCCGTCATTTAGCGCCTGCGCATCCACGGCGCACGTTCTCAGATAGCTTGATCCGCCAGGCTTACAGGCGGATAATGGTCCTTGTGGCCATTTAATTTCTCATCGATATTTGCAGAGCGCCCAGCGCCGATTCGCGTCGTGTTGTTATTCATGGGGGCGCATATTGGTGAACGATCAGACGACGGGGAATGGTAGCTGTAGAAGAGAGAAACTTCTTTCGTTTGCTTGAAGGTGAAACTAGTAGTAGGTGGTTAATTCGTAGTACGTGTTATAGAGCAGCGTGATTTTGATTTTTTTGTATGTGCTGGCCTTTCTTTTGGTCGCTTTGCAGGCGCATGAATCGATGACCTGGGTATAGGGTTAGAATTATAGTGCTGATGCGGTCATATTTAAAAAATAAGTGTTGACAATAATGTAAATCTATTTTGCAAGTTGCAACTGTTTCAAATAAAAATGACAACGTCCGTCAAACTGCTACAATGTATCATTTGAATTAAGTCTCAACTGAATAAGGGCCTGTAAGTCAGGCATCCGCTTTGCTGCATACATGTGTCTTCCAACGTTTTAGAATCGGTTTTGTCTATTCGTCTTCCAGCGTATGGGTGATGGCTTGATGCTCTGAATTTGCAGATGGTACGATTTCAAGTAGGAATCGTACTAGTCGCATTTTTTCGACTGCGGCAATGGGCAGGTTTGAGTGCGCGACTACTATGTGGGATGGCTGCTGCTCGAAAGTCCGAGTGAATTAGTCTAATTCAGTCTTTGAAACAAATGAACACTGATACGTGCACGGAGGGCTTTGCCTTGGAGACAGTTTGCCGAGTCCCTGATTACTAAAATTGGTAATCAGGCTAGGGGCTGGAGTTGAGAGTTGCGAGGCATTATTGTTTGATTGTATGCCGATATACTATTCCGCTGATTGGATTTCGCGGAGAATCGATTTTTATAGAAAGCTAAATCAGACTTAATTATATAAGATTATTATTATTATTTTACTCGATGCAACCTTCTAGGTAAATAGTCTCCAGCTGGACCAGAACCTCATGCGACATACAAGCAGATTGAACAGGAGTCATAACATTGCTGTACTATCGAGGAACGAGAGAACTTTCAAGTTAGGATCTCTTTCAAACATGCATATTTTGCATACTATTTTGATGTCAACCGTGCATGTTAAGGCAGACGGACGACCGTTGTCATGAAAACGATTTCTTTAACTGGGGTTCATGCACAGCTTGTTCCTTAACTACGTTTCATCCACGGCTTGCATGTAACTCAGTTAAGGACATTTTATATTGTAGGCCTAATTTTCTTAACATGGTTGCATGTAAATTACATGCAAAATATGCATCATGGAAAGGAGGCCTTACACCAAACGCTCGCATTCAGCAGTGGCGATCTCAAAATTTATTTATTTGGGGATCTTCGACTGAACTGCAACTCAGTAAATTTTGAGATATTTAGTTAGGAGCTATAACAGCCTGTACTGCGGTAAGCGAGAGGCTACGCATGAGGCCAGCGATCGGCCTGATTCTTAAATCGCTTCACTGAACTTTAACCCCTCTTAATGTGATTAATCTATATTGTAACGTTTCGAATGTGCTATTTTTTTACCGAAGAGATACATTTGTAGGACCCTCTGAGTGCCATATGCCACTGGGCTGCAGGACCTGAATTCATGGCATGCTTGGCCATCAGAGCCTCCAAGTCAGAATTAAAACGAGCTAAGGGATAGGGGGGCCTATTACCCTTACTTTTTTTATCGAAATGGGACAGGGTCCTTAATTTCTATGCCCTCTCAAATTTGACACTGGCGATTTGGGGAGAGGGGGGGTGCATTTGGAGGAGCGCTTCATGCATTTGGAGGGCCTTTTAGGGGGACATTAAAGTCATTTTAGTGCTTTGGCGCATTTGGAGGGCATTTCAGTGCAATTAGGAGGGAATTTGAAATGCTCCTTCCCAAAGGCACTTAAACGCTCCCTCCAAATCCCCCAAAATGTCCGTAACTGCCCCTCCCCTCCTCTCGAGCTCTGCACGGAAAGTGAAAAGTGTCTTTTGGTGAGAAAAATGTCTGCCCCCGCCCCTCCAATTTCGAAACCTTGTTCCGTCACAACTGCTCTAAGTGAATAATGCTTAACGACCATTCTCATTCGCAGCACGCTGAACACTGACCAATAATTCTTGTTTGTTGCCTCTGAGGATGCTCCTATCTGCACTCGCTGCGAGGCATGCAAGCTCTTGCTGGTCGAGAATGAAGATAGCTTGCACTGCTCGCGCGGTTGCGTGCGACAAATTACGAATATTCAGGTAGCGTCCGGTATTGGCGGAAGCCGTGTCGAGAAGAATGGAGAGAATGATGATATTGAGGAGGGTAATTGAGGCATTGTTGGGCGATGTTGTTCGGATAGAAAACCTTCGGAATTAGCGGCTGCAGCGCGCGGCATGCAAGCCTGCGATCGCATGCGCGTATACAACTTACATGAATAAGTAATTTTGACTGGAGTTTTTTCATTCTTTCATTTTTCAAATAATTTCTTACTAGAATCTGAACAATTGCGCGTTGGAGTTACGACTTGAGTAATGAACATGCGCCTAACGGTCTGTGCCTGCGCCTAGGCCTAGTTTCACGGCCTATGCCCACACGTAACGGCTGTCGGCATACATCATACATGTAACATGCACAATGTAGGCTATGTCAGAGCAGTGTGTAGTTTTGTGCACACACGGATTTCGTTAACACTAAAACTTAACTAAAAGTCAGATTAGTCAACTTCGGGCTTCTTCCTGTGAAATCCATCAGTGTTGGTGTGCATTGCACTATTCAACGTTGAGTTATTACGATCGTGAATGTTTTAAATCGAGAATGACATCCAACTGTGCATGGCGACACTATACGTGTGTGAATTCACTGTACAGCAGGCGCGTGCATGCCTATACTTTTGTCCGACGCGTTGAATGACAGACTCTGACACGTCTGCGCTTGTGGCTTGTCATAGCTATTTTTACAGTTTTACTCAATACTTAGCCCACTATTTGTATCTCACCGCTGAGACGATCTAGCATTAGTTAACCTGTAGCTTATGCCACGATGAGTAGGCCTAATACCGCTGTACACCGCCGCATTGGCTAGGCCTATGCGAAAAACCTACGATAAGTTAATGATAAAGTCTCTAGACTTTGGGCTCAAGCCATTAAATAACGAGCATTGTAGGCCCACAAGCACGACTTTCAACCAATGAGAGTTTCGCACGACGAGCCGGGGACTTAATTAATCGGGTCACCACGTCGACAGTTCGCACGCAGATTAGTGCTAGGCTGAGTGAGTTACTTACATGTGTAAGTTGGAATAGGCGCTTTAAAGTAGGCTACGAAAGAGTAGCAGCTGCCTAGTTTAGAAATGTTGTGCGCACCAACTATTAAAAGTTATTAAAGTGCGGCACAGTTTGCTAACAAATTTCATTTAGGAGACGCTGCATGAGTGCTATTTTGACTTAAGCCAAAGTTCTGAATAAGCCGTAGCACACTATCGTCAGAGAATGAATTCTGCAGGCTTATGGTATACAGGTAAGCAGCTGTTGCAGACTTGCAATACCGCTGAGCAGTTTTACATTGACGTGTCAACCATTGCAACTTTTGTCATATTTTGTTTATTAATAATAATAGACAGAGTGCCGCTGTAGTTTATTCGTTTATTATTATTTATTTATTTATTTATTTATTTATTTATTGAGTAAACAAGCCACTCTGTAATTTATTTACTCGATTGATGTGACTGCAAATGCAGCGGCCTTATTATAACTTACCCAAAAAGAACTCATCTTAAACTTGGCGGCGGCTTGGCTGCAATTTTTGAAGCTGTTTGTGCATTTGAGGCAGCGCGCACGACACCTCCTTAATAATGTATTGACTGTTATCAAGTGTTATGCATTGGTTATTGCGTTGTATAATTTAAATGAGCTACTGTATTTTGATATAATATTATCAACTGTCATGACTCATGCATTGTTGCTGTCATTCAGTGCTTCTCTCCTTGCTCGCGGGTCTCGGCTCCTGTCTCTACAGTCCCTCCGATGACGTCATAGAGCTGACCGAATCAAACTTTGACACCCGCGTCCTTCAGTCGTCTGATATATGGATCGTCGAGTTCTACGCACCCTGGTACGCTTTTATAGTCAAAGTCAAAGTTAAATCAATGAAGTCAATTAAGTCATGAAGTCACTGTCAAAATATAATACGAACCATACTCATTCCAGACAAATTAAAGAAATCTTTCAAGTCAACATGCTTACTTTGCAGATTTTTGGTACTGAAGGCTTCTGTGATGAAAATGTTTCAGTGGAATTCCACGGTGAAAATGATTTGTATTGAAGGGAAAAAGAAAATGCGGCTTTCGATATTTTTAACTTGAGAAATATCTTGCAAAGTTGCATGCAATGTAAGTAATGTTGCTACAAATTTTTAATAATTTTAGAACGTGTACGGATCTCTAACTTTGTGCATCATGATGTGTGTGTGTGTAGGTGCGGACATTGTAAAAATCTTGTTCCAGAATGGAAAAGGGCGGCAACAGCGCTCAAGGTTCAGTAGTACCAATATTCCTTGCGATATTATTAATATCTTATATAATTATAATTAATTATAGGTAATTATTTGTATATAGTTTATTCTTTAGTTTGGGTCTGTAATGTTTAGACTCACTATCGGTATAGATTACTCCCTTAAAAAATTTAAGGCATGAATATAAAATGTGTTAAACTAGAACAATCCAGATCAACATTGCTTTATTTATTATAACTTTTGCATTTATTATAACTAAGGGAGCACAAGATGCAGATGACCTTTACAATGCGTTGAAGATATTGCAAAGATAAGCTGCCTGAATTGCACGACAAACATAGGGGTTCTCAAAAAGATTAAGCGAGAAACGAAGGTCTGCATTGAGGTGTTTTTAGGTCTATTTAAGATTTTTATTCACGTATTTAATTACTGCGTTTCTTATGCAGGGTATCGCGCATGTGGGTGCCGTGGATATGACAGCTCATCAGTCAGTAGGCGGGCCATACAACGTGAAGGGGTTTCCCACTATAAAGGTGTTCGGCTCAAACAAGGCGAAACCTGATGATTACAACGGTTAGCACAATCTACTCCTTCACTCTACATGCTTTCAAATTTATACACTTGCGCTACTATTTCTAGCCATTACTTTATCATGAACTATGTTGTGAGATGGCATAAAAGATATGACAGTTTGTCATGTGTAGATTTAATAGATGGATGATTTATCATTCCAAGAGGCGAAACGCGTATGTTACGTTATGCTAATTACAAACACTGAGATAATTGCAAGACCCACTGATTAAACTGAATAAGAATACTAAAATATTTTATTGATTATTAGTTATTTGATTAGATGATAATATCAGCTAATGACACACAATTGTACATATTTCTCCCAATTGCATGTTTAATTTGTGTGCATTTGTTAATAATTATACATAATTACGTCAATTTTCGATTTATGCCTATGCTAGATCTCAGACGGTATTGTGTAGGTGCGCGGACGGCCAGCGCAATAGTCGACGTTGCACTGAACAAACTGAAGGCTCTCGCCAATGACCGGCTGAGTGGCAAGAGCGGAGGCAGTGGAAGCACTGGAAGCGGCGGAAGTGGCGGAAGTGGTGAAAAGAAATCTGTAAGTGGATTGCAGAATTTTGAAAAAATAAATTCGAAATCAATGTTTCCAACATTCCAGCGGCTATGCTGTCTGACAAAAATTGCAGACATTTAATCATATTTCTGTCAGTGAAACTTTTTTTGGAATGATGGGTCCCTCATTATTATTTGTCAGACACTGTTCTGTGCAAAAATTTCACACCGATGACATCATGACCAATCATGAACTCGGCAGAGCAGTAGATGGTCCAATCACAACACATCCCGAGAAGTTTAAATTCCTTTCCGGCCAAATCGGCCATCATAAAGCAACTTTACGATGTCGTGGATATCAAATCAAAGCAATACGCCTGTTTTGAAGTAACACTACTCTTATTTCGTCGATGCTAAGCTGAACTCTGGACAGCACTTTAAATCCCTCTTTTGATCCATTCCTTATCATATCAATGGTTCAGTCTGTTGGTGGAGACACGATGTATGGATGTCAAAACGGACTATAAACCCATTATCCTCGTTGCTTTAAAGTCTGTTGGTGGAAATAAGATGATATCAGAACCAATGTTTTATTATTATTATCGTTCAGTCGGGTGGCGGAGATGGAAAGGACGTGGTCGAGCTCACCGACTCCAACTTTGAGTCACTGGTGCTCCACAGCACGGACATGTGGCTCGTCGATTTCTACGCGCCGTGGTGCGGGCACTGCAAGAACCTTGAGCCCCAGTGGCAAACCGCCGCTTCAGAGCTGAAGGGCAAGGTCAAGCTGGGCGCGCTGGACGCCACCGTGCATACTGGCATGGCCGGCCGATACGGGGTCAGTCGCACTGAGATCAAATCGGTGAAAGATTTATGGAGTAGCCAGTCAATGGAATTCAGCAGAGAGGCCCTGGGGTGAATGATTGATGTTACTTCATTTATTTGATAAATTAGCTCAGCCCACACTCATCGCGGTCACTAGTCTTTCTTTGCCTACCAAAATTTGTTATATGTTGAATATTAATGCGGATAATTTAAAATTTAAGAAAAACTGAAGCACCAACACACAATTTTACACATATATTTAACACGCTGTATCATTTTTTCCAGTGTCTAACGATTTGAACGCTGATGTTAGGTGCGCGGCTACCCAACCATCAAACACTTTCCCGCGGGTAAAAAGGATGGGGAGGCGAGTGCGTACGACGGGGGTCGCACATCCGAGTCGATCGTGTCCTGGGCGCTCGACAAACTCTCCGAGAACATCCCGCCGCCAGATGTCGTCGAAGTTTGTTCCTCCTCACGTTGATCATAGGCCGAGACATGCGTGCCTCCATAGATTCAAACCAGTGTGCTGAAACTATAGTAAAAATGCAACATACAGTTGACGATTGATAGTTTATTGTATTTCATGTCTGTACTTAGTTTCAAAATTCGTGCTTGCAATTATGTAGGCTAAGTATTATGTACTAAATGTGGATTTAATGTGTCATCTAAGTCAATTTAAGAGGCATTTATGATTACTTGATCAATATACTGACATTCATAACTGTCGTACTAGATATCTTGACTGTCGTGTGCACTTATCTCCGTTAATTTTTCCATACTGTTTGTATAATTTCTGTGTTGCTGTTTGAACAAAAGATGCACGATATTTAATTTAATTTTTCCTTATGTTGTCTTTGTATTTCTTTCTGTGTTTTTAACGACACTTTTGTGTGAAATAAGGATACTATATGCGCAGTGTTCATTTATTTTTTCCTTATGTTTTCTTCGTATTACTATCTGTGTTGTCTACTAAACTGTTGTGTGCATAAAAGATACATATAGCATGGCAGTAGCAGTCTGCTGTGCACCGTATGCGCAGCTGACGGACGCCGCTGTGCTGAAGGAAGCGTGTGAGTCCCACCAGCTCTGCGTCGTGTCCGTGCTGCCACACATCCTCGACTGTCAGGCCAAGTGTCGCAACGACTATCTCGCTGTGCTCAAGCAGCTCGGAGAGAAACACAAAAAGAAGAACTGGGGGTGAGGGACAGGGGCTTGGGCAATGGAATCTGCGCCCGTTTACATTGGCTCGTGATAATTTTGCACACAGGGTGGTGGAATTTGTTGTTAGTGGAACTTAAATAAATTATGATTTGGATTAGGGTTAGGGCTGTGTTAGAGTTAGCAAGTTAAGGTTAGGGCTGCGTTAGCTTTGGGGTTAAGATTTGATTAGGCCTGCTGATGCTATTTTTGTCTAAAAAAAAAAAATCGTGCACTCAGTCTTCAAATTAGCAAGAGTCAATGTCTGTAATAGATGGCTCTTATTCTATTGGGTGTGCAGGCAGGAAATAATTGTAAACTCACTCTGAATGACATCAGAAGAAGAAAAGTTGACTTGAATGAAGCTTAATTATTTTTATATTGTCATTGATGTAAAATAAATTCTTTGATTTTTGTCATTATCCTTTTGTAAATAATTATAAATAATGAGTGAAAAATTGAATTGAATGGTTTGTACCTCCTTTAGCAGCATGACGCTGGCTGAAGATCAAACATCTTTAAAAGTTCTTTGGTTCAAGACAGTTTGTTTATTTTATGATTATCACATGGTTGAGTTTAAAAAAAAATTATTTCTTTTTGTTTTAGGTCTTGAAAAAATCATACAATTGCGTTATGTTACAATTTATGACTTTGAGTACGTTATCTTTAAGAGAAGCTTTATGTTCAGGTGGGTCTGGGCAGAGGCTGGTTCGCAACCTCAAGTCGAAGAGGCGTTAAACATCGGCGGCTTTGGATATCCTGTAGGCTCAGCATCTCATTCGTATATATAATTGCTGCAGTTAATTATGCGTCTCTGTGCTAATATATTAGACAACTTCTATAAACATCAAATTATAGTGTTTTTGTATTATGGCTTTTCAATTACCAATCTTATATCCACACTTGGATAATCTCTGTTTAATGAAAGGTACAATTGATTCTTCATTGTCTAAGCTAACTGACGTATGTATTCTAAACATGAGATCGTAATAAAACATATTTTTCTTGTTAAGTGAGTTGAGTCACTTGATCTGAGCAAGTGAGCATCGTTTGAATATGCGTTGGTGGTTTATATTCCTACACGATATTGTTGCCAGGCCATGGCAGCCATCAATGCGCGAAAGATGAAGTTTGCTCTGCTCAAGGGATCGTTCAGTGAGAAAGGAATCAACGAATTTCTTTTGTAAGAATCAGTTTCTTTGTCATCGTACGCGTGGGCTTAGCACTTGACAGTTTGCATGTAAAGATGACAGTTATCCTGTGCCAGGTTTTACACTAAAATCTTCACATTGAAATAAAATGCTGTCAATACTTGAATGCTAGAAAAGTGCAATACCACATAAATCTCTTTGATCAACATCGATTTTCAATACTCAACTCTTTTTTCCGCGATTCTTTCGATCACGGACTAGTGTGAAAAAACTTTACAAAGTATCAAGCTTTTTCTCTGATGTCACAGAGAAGTGGCGGCGGGCCGCAGCGCCACAGACCCGGTAAAGAACAGCAAACTGCCCACTGTCACTCAGACGGCTCCTTGGGACGGAAAAGATGGAGAGGTAAACAAAGGCATAAAAATTAACAAATTAAATGAATTCTTTACTACAAAATTACAATAATGGGCTTACTTCTCATCTGACGTTACGATCTAAAAGGTTTTTTTCAGATAACATTAGCACACGTTAAATCTATGGATGGAAAGAAATAAAGTTTGCTGTGGCATCAAACTTTCATGATTCCTTTCAAATTTCAATCTGTGCACAACGTCATTGAGCAGTTTTAGCCTACGAGCAAATCGATTAAGTTGCCAGCATGGGGTAGTTTGTTTGACCACACCCAATATGTGCCACTGCTGTGTTATCCTTAATTGTGGTATGGCTGTTCAATTTTAGTCTTAAGTACTACGATTGATTGCTGTTTAAAATTTTTGCAATCTATGTCATATCTGACTGCAATCTTTCCTACGCAGAAAATATGAGTCCCAAGTTCACCACTCCAGTTTTGTATATTATCTTGCTTTAACGTTTGCAGCTTCCAGTCGAAGTAGAGTACGATCTGGATGACGAGGCAGAACCAAAGAAGGAAGAATTGTGATCAAACTTGATGCTAACAAAAAGTCTTGATGTCTCTACAAAACCTGATGCTTCTGTATTAATACTTTTAACTTCAAGGGTCCGCTCTTTATAGTCTATCTTTCACAACTTATTTGCAGCATTGCCTTTGATTCAAATATTATAATAGTTCATTGTTGCTTTATATTCATTATGGCGCCTTAGATTCCAAATATTTTTGTTTGTTGTTGCTTTGTATTCATTGTTGCGTGCTGGTGCGTTTTCTAATGCTTTAGCTAATTAAGTGTCGATAAACTTTCAATAAGAGCAGTGTAAATGGATGTTACGTGGTATAAAAGGATATGAAGTAGTTCGCGCTATTCATAATAATTTCATGAAATATTTAAAATTCATGAAGATTGTGAACAGACCATGAATCTGCCATAGATTTGTGGCAAAACTCTGAAGAACAAGTTGAAACTGTTTTGTACTGTCTGAAAATTATAAAAACGTTGCATTTTTTGCTGCTGCGTAGGCTGCAAGCTTAGTTATTCATGAGAAGTTCTAAGTCTTTCACTGCGATGCTGTTTCTTAGCCTGTCATTCCATTTCAAGTCCTAATGCCTATACAATCCGTTTGTTGTATACAATCATATACTTATACTATAGTAGAGTATTATTTTCTTGTTATTTTCTAGTTTTATTATTTACATATTTAATATTTCTGATATTATTTTACATGAAACGTCGCACCCTTCCAACATAGCCTAGCTTGAACACTTTAGGCCCACAACGTAACAATAATGCTTATTGATTAATAAAACTATTGAGGCCTATTTACAAGTTTATGTTGTAGAATTGAGCGTAATTCTTGCGATGGCCTAATCATTATGTGTTTTCTTTTATTGATCCTCTAATTTGTAATACGGAGTTTAAAAATCATCTTCTTAGCAGTGACTATTATCGTTTCAGAAGTACACCGTCATTAAAAAGAAAACAAGACGCTGCATGCACGGCTGTAACTCGGCCAAATGTCGACCCATTTTGAGAGTTTTTCACAGCAATAAAGCCAACTAAATTTGCAGCAAAATACACATATTGCTTTCCAAAAAACTCTAATCCTGTTGCCGCACCACCCTGAGAAAGCTGACAAATTCAAATAGTCAATTTTCTAACATGGGATAGCTAAATTTACACAGTTTTCAGAATGTTGTAAGCATTCCCTTAAATTTCACGTTAAGAATGTCTGAATGGGTTCAAAGTGTTGGACTTTAACTCGCACATCAGCACGAAGTCGATTGTCAACAGCTTTGTGTCGAAGAAGAATTAGCGGATTGCTACTGAAGCGCTGCTGAGCTCGTGAACAACATGAAGTCAGAGGGCAGTGATCTCTTTGAGCGTATCTTAGCCAGACAGTATCGACCTAATTTTTGCTGTTTTAGGAGTCATACTCAGTTAAACTTTTCACTGGGACAGTTTCCGTGCCTCAGCAACTGTCGCAAGTCATGCAAGAAGTATCTTATGAAGTCAAATCCTTTATCATTACAAGAAATCAGTGTTTTATTTTTCAACTTTCTCAGGTTACTGCTGCAAGAAGATTAGAGTATTTCGAAAAGCAAAACATACATATTGTTGCAAATTTAGGTGGCTTTGCAGATGTCACAAAATTATGAAAATCGGTCTACATTTGACCGAGTTGCAGCCGTTTGTCTAGTGTCTTGTTTTTTTTATCACGATGTATTCCTTTGTCAAGCGTCACCCAGGCTAGCAACGCGTGTTCTGTGAATGCATCGAGTTACAAAATTGATTTGAGTGAAGACTCGGCAATTAGTGTTCAAGTTAGTTCAAGAAATTCTTGATTCCTCTTATTATAGTTCACTGCTCCATCGCTCGCGATGAAATATAGATATTCATTATACAAGTAGCTTATAATTATTGGCCTTTTTATAGCACATTCTTCATGGATACAAAATCTATTATCATTGCCGTAGGGATCATTATCTACAAGTTTTTGACGGTGTGTCAAATTATGCAGTGTAGGCCTACAGCATTCTATGTAACTGTTGAATCACTTGGCAAGTCAATGGAATATGAGATTTTGCCAGCAAATGAACGTGTAACTATAGTTATCATACGGCCTGATCTATAACTAATATAATAATTTGATGCAAACGCAACAACACCAGGCTATTGTAGTAGGTATGTAGACCCATGTAGAGATGTAGGTCCCATAGTCCCTGCTACAGTAGGCGTATACAGCAAACCAATGTTTTGACTCGAAGCTACGGAACGTCGTGCATGGTCGAGTTGCCGTTTCAATTTCAAGTATAGCCTATGAGCCGACATGTACACGATGTACACTACTCCAGCATTACCTACAGCCTGGAATCAAATATACGGTAGTGTTGCAGTCTAAAGCAAATTACCGTGCCTTAAACTTTCAGCGCTGGCTCGCCGATGCGTCGAGGGAATATTTCTGAAAAACCTTTCAGCCGTAGATGAAGAATATAGCGTCAAGAATGCTTGAGCCTAGCTCTTTTGAATCTAATGCTATAAATTGGCAAAGATAGTTTCTAAAATTTCTATCGTTGTGGGCAGTAGAAACAATATGGACATATAACAGGCTACGTTTCAATTAACTAGCAATAAAAATATATTTGATTTGGTTTGAATACTCTAATTCTTAAGATGTTGTAATTAATGTATTGTTATTTAGGCCCTTGTATGCATTTGAATTGAAAAAAAAATTGTACGCAGCGATATGGATTCATTTGCACTTGGAAAAGTCCTCGCGTTTATGCTGATGACTTCAATCGCATTGGATGGTGCGTTAGGCGCTTCAGGTTTGTATATTTATATGGATGAATCTATTGTAATTTAAACCCGTACAATGTTGCTCTAAGTTTTCACTTTAAATATGGGCTTGCACGATTGTATGACAACATGGATATGGTACAAATTTTTCATGTTTAATAATCACATCTTTATCAGCATTAGCCTGCAATAGACATGTACACAGAGAAATTGAAGTACACAGCGCGTGTATTTAACGCGGCGCAATGCCCTAATAATGAATCTAGAGAAATTAAAAAATGCACTCTCAAACCTAACCAAACCTCTAGGCCTAACCAACTAACCAAAACTCCAGCCAAACCGAACCATAGTCTTAACCCATAAAAAAACTCAAAACCACATTTCCTTCAAATTCCTTCAGATCACCCTAGTGTTAAGCATCATTATTGTCGCTCGATGAGCGAAAAAGAAGGACACTGAGTTTGAACACAAGATTTTACTTTCTTTTTGATTCCAACTAACGTTAGCCCCTAATTTATTACTTCGACAAAATGACTAACATTTCTTCACATTTTTGTACTATTGTGTTTTATTTGTTCTTTTGTGCTGCAGTTGTCGGTTTGTATCGATTTTACACAAATCTTTTAGGAACTTTCGTCCGACAGAGTTAAACTAATCACTTAAGCTTACTGAAGCAAATGATCAGTATGACCCGGAATGATGAAGCATATAATATAAGATGGAAATCACCCACCCAAAAAGGTAACGTTTGTAATCATTGATGGACAGGGGCGTAGCCGCTTAAGGGACGGGGGGGACGCGTCCCCCCGCGAACGAGGGCGTCCTCCCCATGAATAATGGTGGTCCCCTTGGAAAATGCATTGATGGGGGAAACGCGTCCCTCCTATGAATTATGTTGGTCTCCCCAAGAAAAAAATTGAGTAAAAAAGATATGAATGGTGGTGCCTCCCATGATTCATGGTTGGTCCCCCCTAAGAAAAAGGAGAAGAGGACTGTGTTGGTGGGAAAAATATTATGTCATTT
>JAQIWG010004057.1:0-16697 GCA_034695025.1 Chamaedrilus cognettii | reverse complement strand
CCCCCCCCCCCCCCCCCCCCCCCCCCCCCCCCCCCCCCCCCCCCCCCCCCCAGTTGACCCCTCATCAGGGCGACAAACATATAAGCCCATGCGAAAACATAAATAGAATAGAGGACAAAGGACCGTACTTTGATCAGTACATATTGCCATCACTTAATATATAGCATTTCATTTATTATCTGTGTTGATTAACGCGCTTAACCATTTATTTGGCAAAAAAAATTCATAGCAATGCAATAAGATGAGCACTTTACTCAACCAACAGTGTTGAGTGCTCGACACAGGCACCAGAGCGTCACGTCTGGCTCAATTGCTTCGAGAGGTGACTGACCATCTCTCAGCTAATGAATAAGTGGTCTCGTTCTTCTGTGTAACATCTTACACATAAGATACTTTAATCCTTCACGAAGGCCTGAAACCGTCATTTCAGCATAATTTTCAAGCACGTCCGTCCTGTCATCTGAACGTATGTCGGTATAATTACTATTGTGACACAATCCAAATGATAAATATTGTCCTAAAATCGAAAATTCTTCCGTTGCGAAATGACCTAAATGCAGGCCCATTGCGAAGCGGGTCATTATGCGGGCTGATGCCTAATACACAGTCAGCTTGGCCAACAACTCTACAAGTCTTGATGACAGACATGGTAATGCCACCGATGGCGACTGACAGCAGTTGCTTATAATTACAGCCGAACTTATAATAGCAGTCTGCCCGACCCCCCAGGCATTAGCTTAGAAGTTCTGACTCAAAATTATGCAACATAAATTATTCATGTACCCTATATTATATTGCGCGTATACAGACTTCCCAATTGCTTCATGATTCGTGACGGTTTTGTTTCTCGAATAGGATCGGCGAAATAGACCGCCATGATTGGTGTACAGAAATAGGACAATTTCTAGAATTGTAAATAAAATTATAAAACATAAAATTATGGTGTGCAGTTACAAATCGCTAGACATTAGCAATTACCAGATAGTCATAACTGAAAGTAACCATGGATTGAATTCCTCGATAGCTACCCTTTCTCCTTTTTTGTAGCGCAATTACTTATCTGAACTCATTTTGAATCATCTATATAAATTTAGCAAGAAGTAACTATTCAAGAAGTAATTATTTAATGTACTTCAAATTCGTAGTAGCTAGCAGGTTTCCAAAAATGTTTATTTGTCGCTTTTGTCTTGACGCTGTTTGTTTATGTTGTGTTTATCTGCCTTAGTTTCAAAATAAAGAAATGATTAACTATAAGAAAATTAACGTGGATTTCCAACTTTAAACTCGTTTGCAAGTCGTTTGAAACAAATTAGTAAAACTCTCAAAATTGCACGCCAAATTAAAGCATAAATGTGGCGTATATACTAGCGCATATGCCAATATATGATGTTACTAAAGCAACATATATTATCGCGAGTAAAACTATTTTTAAAATACAAACGCTAAAACGAAGTCATTTCATACCTGGTAACTTCGCCGAAAATCAGTGGATTGCTGGAGACACTCATTCGTGAAGCTTCAAGTAGTAATTTTATTTAGTTTCGCTTCATGTTAGGCCTCGTCAGTGTATAGTCCTTTCGTTATAGATCTATCTCTCTCATACCGCATCACTCTCTATAGGCCCGTCATCGCCCTATACGCCGCATTTATATCAATGATCCGAGCTCTGCGTGACTCACGAGCGCTAATTTTCAACGCCACGCGGCGGCTTTCTTTGACTTTCAAGAAATCCATTCTCCGACCGCGCGTTCCCAATATTGACTCTCCGGTAATAGACTAGTATAATCTGATCATAACTATCACTCATTTCAATTAATTTTGTCCCGAGTGACTTCTAGATGCTGTTTATTTTCACGGAACCATTCACCTGCCGCAGCAGTTCAAGCTGACGTAGCGTTACGCTACTAGGCCCACGCTACTATGCCAGTACGGTAATACGATACTACGCGTAGCAACGGATGAGGGGATCACTCATAATAACTATCATTCATCAAACTGACAGTATTGACTACAGCTGCTATTAATGCCACAGATTATAATAGCATACAGCTGCTGTAGGTTCCTGCATAGTAACTAGATTACTAGAATATAGAATATATATTTACTATTTTCTATTCACTATGGGTTCCTGCACTGTTTACGCCTATTCACGCGCTTCTTTCATCTTTTCGCGAGTCGATATTTCCCGTAATCCGCACTCGCAGAGTTCAGCGTCCCCGCAGCAGCAGCAAGGGGCGTCCCAGGAGAGCGTGAGGTCAGCTGGATGACCGCCCGTTCGGGGGTCGGACTGCCCAATTGCTCCGCACGGGGCGGTTCCGTAGGGCCTCTATTAGGCTAATACTAGTAGGCGACAATAATTCATAAATAATGCATAAATATAGGCTACAATTACAATAATAATAAATACACACACAATCGGGTCTAGTCAAGGTTAAGTCTGTGATTAAACCACGCCCACGCTAGCCATAACTAAAAATACCTAAACCCCTAACCCTGCCCTAACGCTAACCCAGCCCTAACGGGGCCATAACCCAAAATTGCTAACTCTAACGGGGCTTTAAATGACTTTGAAACTATTGCTAATCTAACCCTAATTTTAGAACAATTTTTTTCTCGGGGGATGAATGGCAGTTGCGTTATGCAGGAGTAGGCGTGGTTTCACTCCAGACTCAACCTTGACTCGCTTTTAATAGTCACGAGCAATGATAGCAGAATGTAAACATTGCAAACCGGAAATGGTAGGCCTATAATTATTGTAGGCCTTACACGGTGATCTGCAAAAAGAGGTTGTCATTTTTTAATTTCTTATCTGACATGGTTTGGAGAGTGTCATCATCTCCCAGGTAATTAATACTGTCATCAAACATGAAATGTTGCTGTGTGTCATTTTGGCGGTTTGACCTCTCAGAATTTGACTGCTCTTAATTTTGGCGTTTTTTGGAGACTGCCCATTATATCGCTTCTGCAACTTAATCCTTGCTGCATGTAACTTTGACGAATTCGCGAAATTCCTCAAAATTACAGGCACGCAAATTTTCATGTTTGACAGTAATTAATATTTTAATACACATTTAACCCACCTGACATATAGATGTAGACTATCAATCTTAGGTCATTGAATGCTGAACTTTAAACATTTTTATATTGTCACTCTTCTTACAATAGTACTCAATATTTGAAATTGTGTTAAAAATTTTAAACACAAAATGTCGTACAATTGAAATATGATAACGATATAAAAAAACTAGTGAATACATTACTGGAGTCCAGTTACTACATAACTGGAGTCCAACGAACTGTTAACGGGTAACCTTACTAATTTTTTTCAACGATACAGAAATAGAGAATCAAAGATTAAACAAACTAAGGGTCTCTTTCAACCATGCATATTTTGCATGCAACTATGTTAAGAAAATTACAATATAAAATGTCTGTTGTCATGACAACGATTTCCTGAACTGGGTTTCATGCACGGCTTGTTCCTCAACTGGGTTGCATGCAAGGCTTGCATGAAACCCAGTTAAGGACAATTTACAGAGTAATTTTTTTAACATGGTTGCAAGCAAAACTGCCTGTAAAATTGCCTGCAAAATATTCACCGTGGAAAGAGATCCGAACAGAGTAACACTTATTACACAAAACGAAAAGCAACATGAACGCTTTATTATATCGACCACCATGTAATAAATATTTTCATTGTTCAACACGCAATGTGTGATACACACATGTGACGCATATACGCACAATGTGGCACACATGTGAATAACACACAATGCGTGATACATTTACACATTGAAAAACATGTGATAAAGAAGGGGTTCTCAACCTGTGTTCCACAGAACACTGGTGTCCCGCCACGAGTAGCCAGGTGTTCTGCCAACCAACAGAAGAAAAATGAAATGTTTATGTCAAAATTTCTTATCAAAACTCGTTCAGAATTTGTCTTCTTCAGTAGGCCACTGAAATGGCAGTCCGTGTTACTGCTCTGACAAAAACCAAATTTTCTCGCTTGCTTCACTAGCAAAAACACCTATATTCCCCCATCGGCAAAATTTAGCGTTACGTCACGCACGTCATTTGTCAATACGCCATTCCCCCGTAGTTAATTTTCACACTTTGTCGATTCTCTCCTTCCTCCCCCCTCCCTTGAGCGTGACGTAGGCTACTTTATTGACGGGCCTTCAATAACGATCCTTTTCAAACATTCGAAGCCGTGGCGCGCATTTTGACTTAGTGTTCCTTGACCTTCATTGCATCAATTATGTGTTCCCCGTAGCAGAAAAGTTTGAGAACCCCTTTGATAAAGTGTATTAATACGCAAAACTTGGTATGTTAATGAGCAAGCTGAGCACTGGTCCGTCATCCGAATGCGCAATTTATACTAGGTGAAAGATAACGTAGCGTAGAAAATTCTAGCATTTAAAATATTCATATTGAGGAATCTCTTTGACCGGTATCAAGACACTTTACAAACGGTAGCAACTATTCGTCCTAGTATATCATGCATATTGTATAAATATAGAGCAGTTGGTACTTTATACTTTGACAGCCATATTTTAGCAAACGTCTGCGTCATTTTAAAGTTATGAAACAGCCCTATGAAAGATTTAGTTAAGCCGGGATTTAGCGTAGGTTATTAATTTAAGGGCTGGTTTCTCCAATACGGATTTAATGGTGGTTCAGGATTTAACCCACCTTTTTGCATAGGCTAAATCCTGAACCACGATTAAATCCGTGTTGGAGAAACCAGCCCTTAGTTCTACATACGGAAATTACATAGATTACACAATTCTAAAGCCTTCTATCTAACGTAAGCCCAGACCCTAAAGTCCTAAACTAGCCCTAACCGTAACTTGCTAACCTTAACGCAGCCGTTATCCTAATATATGTAATATGTCTCTAAGATTTAATTAAACGTTCGCCCAAGTTCAAACATTACTTCTCGACGCCTCTGTGTAGGCTACAGCTGCACTACGCGGTTAAGAAGAAAAGCATAGCCCGTCATAGCCTAGACATCCGTGCGGAATTGTGTGCAATCATCCAAGCAAACAAGCTATTACAACGAAAAAGCGAATGGCTAAGAAATATCCTACAAGTATCATGAACTGTTTAGTAATATTTCATGTCAGGTTAAAGTCATTCAATCAATCAACACAATGTTCGATAGATCACATACTAGATTGCCTCTCAGCTCCTAGACCCAGAGTCTCATCCACCTCCAATATATCTTCATCTCACACTAATTTTCACACAAAAGTAGCCCGTAGCTCCCTAATTTCCCCGCTCCCTCTTCATTTCACACCACAAAGGGCCTGATAGTCTTTGTTCTTCTAAGTCTTTTAAAGTCTTTGTCTTTCAAAGACAGTTTTAGCCCTAACCAAGATCCTACAACATCTCTCCAAACATCTCGAAACCAACTCCGGCCGCTATTCACGTCTTTCCTCATTGATACAAAGCAGGATTCCCCTCCATGAAACAATGCCTGTATGAAGAAATCCTTGCACCCATGCACACTGCACAGGAATAAGTTTAGCCTTGATAAAACACCGAGAGGAGGCTCCGCCCATTTGGAAGAGGCCCCACCCACTGAGAGGAGGCCCCACCCACTGAGAGAAGGCTCCGTCCACTGAGAGGAGGCTCCGCCAACTGAGGCCACGCCCATTTAGAGGAAGCCACGCCTCCTGAGAGAAGGCTACGCCAACCGACAGGAAGCCCTGCTCACTGAGAGGAGGCCACGCCCCCTGATAGGAGGCCACACCACTTCAGATGCCACGCCCACGGAGAGGAGCCCCCGCCCACTTAGAGGAGGCCACGCCCACTAAGAAGAACCCCCACCGACAGAGAGGAGACTATGGCCACTGCAAGGAGGCCCTGCCTCCTCCCCCCCTCCGGTGGTCTACTACTGGGAGAAGTACTTGAAGGCGAAGGCGGCAAACGCAGCGACGCCGAGCGGAATGAGCCAGGACAGCCAGGAACTGAGGAACAGACACACAGGAGAACTGAGGGACAGACAAACAGAGGAACAGGTACAGAAACTGACAGACAGCCAGGAACTGAGGGACATACACGCAGAGGGACAGATCGAGAAATCGAGGGACAGCCAGGAACTGAGGGACAGACAAACAGAGAGACAGATAGAGAAACTGAAAGGCAGCCAGGAACTGAGGAAAAGACAAACAAAGGGACAGACAGAGGAACTAAAAGGCCAGAAACTGAGGGAGAGACAAACAAAGAGACAGATACAGGAACTGAAAGGCCGCCAGAAACTGAAGGAAAAACAAAGGGACTGTGAGACAGACAAGCAAAGAATCGAAAATTTCATGCTTTACAGTATATTTTACCTGATAAAAATGAAGTTTACCTGGCTCCTTCGGATGGCGATGGAGCACCCGGAGTCGTTTTAACCTGCAACAATCACAACAATCTTGAACCCTAGCATGGACTGAAGGGTAACCGTATCTGAGCTAGATAAGGCTACGGAAAACCCTATCAGATGGATAAGGTTAGAACCTTATCTGAGCTAGAGTTTATACAAATCTGTGCAGCTTTTATAAAACCATTTGTGTGGTTACAAATGCGGAATTAAGCTTTTATCGACATAGGAATAGCTGAATTGCAACATTAGTCTGAAAATCCTTATATACTTTTATCACCATTCCAAAGGCCTGCAAAAGTCCCATACGCGCAAGTCCATTACTTTGGCCCTGATATGCACTTAAATAATTGCATAATGGCAGAAGGTGTTGCATGCAAGGAATACCTATAGCCAGGGATAACTTTAGTAGGAGTAGTACTCCAAAAACGACGTGCTTTTTAAACAACTCGGATTTAGAAATGATAGGAGTAGCATTACTCATAAAAATGGACGATGGTGGAGTAGGCCTACTCTAGGCCTTATCCTTTTATGAAAGGCATAGGAGTGCACTACTCCTGTTTTATAAGCAGCAGGCGTAACGTTACTCCTATTTTGTAAGGGCAAAAGTGAACTCTGCTTATAGCACACTCACGGCTCGGGATGAGTAGGCAGCACGGCAGGTTCAAGAACTTTTATCAGTTTACAAGCCACTCATTCATCGTTAAGCCCTATACAATCATCAACGGCCAGCGACCCAGTTCTTGCTCCC
This sequence comes from Chamaedrilus cognettii, assembly GCA_034695025.1. Taxonomy (NCBI): domain Eukaryota; kingdom Metazoa; phylum Annelida; class Clitellata; order Enchytraeida; family Enchytraeidae; genus Chamaedrilus; species Chamaedrilus cognettii. The sequence continues at coordinate 9,573 of JAQIWG010004057.1, read as the reverse complement.
CTCAACCTTTGGCTGAGCGCGCTGCATAGTTGCTACAACGAGGTCGATAACTAACGACACAGCTCAGCTCAGGACCATGATATGCAACACCACGCCCACACTGTTTGCCATCCACGCGCTGAGCATTTATAGGGCTGAGAACGCCATTAATTGCAACTGGTATTTCATAAATGTATTTATTATATTAAATGTTTAGCGAAAAGGCAGAACTTACGGAGGTCTTGTTGTTCTCACGACATCCCTACACACGCAAACACCACCACCGTCTCAACTCAACTCTAGCACTAACACAACTCAAATATGCATAATACTGAGATGGAACTGCGCAAACGATTTAATAATATACAGTTTTTGCGCACATTGTTTCTATTCGCGCAGTTTCATGCCACTTCCACTTATTTGAATAAAGACTGGCGTGAGCCATTGCACAAACGCGCAATAAAAAATATTTTCTGTCTTATTTTGCACTACTACGCGGTCACGGACAAACGCTCTTACGAGAAACAAAAACGGAACACCCAGTGAAGGATGGGCGCCAAAAAATGCAAACCCAGCTCAAACTTCATTCTCACAACTCTCCAAATTTCACTTTGAATAACCGCAAGTGTGCCCTAGAAGCAAGATAAAGGAATGAGAGGTACATACCTCAGCAAGGATACCAATGTGATACTTCTTCATCAGTTCCCTCGCATCCGTTGAGTGTCCAACGTCCTCAAACGCCTCCGTCGCATATCCACCTAACAGTTAACACTCATCCCCAGATCTAACAACTACTGATGAATGGCTGCCTAACAATCAACTCTTGCTCATCCCCAGATCTAACAACTACTGATGAATGGCTGCCTAACAATCAACTCTTGCTCATCCCCAGATCTAACAACTACTGGTGCATAGACGTCTAAGGCCTAGTTGTTCAATAGAGTTATTTGAATGATCTCGAATTGTTTGAATAGCTTAACTTTCCAATATTGGCGAGTCAATTAAATATCTCGGGTCAAAAATCCGAGGTCATAACGTCATCACACCCAATGAGCGTGCTGAACGCTTGATCTATGACAAATTTTGCGCCATGCTATTGGTTTTTGCAGAATAAATCCCGGATTAAAATTTTTAACACTAGATGGAAAAACCCGGCCTAAGACTTGGCCAAAAACAAACCTCATTAACTAAGGGCTGGTTTTCAAACACGGATTTAATGGTGGTTTAGGATTTAACCCACCATTTTGCATAGGCTATATCCTGAACCGCCATATAATCTGTGTTTGAAAAACCAGCCCTAAGCCTCCAGTGAAAGAAGTTCAACCTCTGAACAGACCATCACATTCAACCAGCAAAAATATTCAACTTCTAAACAACAAAGCAGACCACCGCCATTCAACTGCAAATAATATCAGCAAACAAAAGGAGCTTTTGTTGGCAACGTGCAGATATTGTACATCGTTACAAATAACTGATGAATCTAGTAGATCAAACAGCAATATAGAAACTGAGGAGTGGCAGACCTGCTTGTTCAAGAAGAACTTCCTCCCCGCCAGGATGCTGCAAGCAAACAAAGCATCAGTTTAATAAGCAGCATATGCATTGGCTATTGGCTCTCTCATAAGTGAAGCGCTGTGGTGTAATGATTAAGGCATCGAATGCGTGTCCCAGAGACCAGGGTTCAAGTCCCTGTGTCTTCAACTATGAAACCACGACGTTACAGACCCTTCAGCAAGGCCGTTAAATACACAAGTGTCGCTAGCTGCTAGCCCCGTGCCAAATATTTACTTAGCCTATTTGGATGGCGTCAGGAAGGGCATCCGGCCTCATGATGCTATACCTCAGGATATGATACACCTTAGACGAAACGGACACATCGTATTTTCAATATAAGACCATAAGGTTTTGGATATTTTAGACAAATCGAGAGTATGGGAATGTGGCTCTCTCCCGCCTCTGCGCAATAGTGAAATACAAAGTCATTTAGGTTCAAAGGCCATTGGCAACAAAGGTTCAAATAACAAAATGCAAATACAAGGCAATAAGGAGGCTGAAATTGACGCATTCGATAGAAGTTATACATTGAGTTCACCGGTGCAATAGCATCAACAGAAGGGTGTTGATCTAACGGCTGGTTGCTCTGAGGGTTGCTCCGCCTCGATTTGAGTATGAATTAAGCGGTTCAGTTCGTAGTCCAAATTAGCCAATGAGACTCCATGAGAGTAACCTATTGAATGCTCTCATTGGTTAATTCGGACCACTAATTCGGACCGATGTTAATTCGCACTCAAATCGAGGTCAACCAATACCAAGCTGCAACGTCCAATTGCTCAACCTCGATTTAAGTTAAACTTAGTAATTAACCAATCAAATTGTTCGATACAAAACTCTCAGAGATTTTCATTGGATAATTCGCCCTACAAAATTAAATCGCACTTAAAAACCATTCAAATCGAGTTCGAGCAACTAAAAACTAAAGTCAATTAACTCTTATTCAAATATTTATTTAATTAATTCAACTATTAATTATAAAGTCAGGCAAGCACGGACAGGTGAGAAGATGGGCACACGGGTTGGGCACCTCTTCGATAAACTTGGTAACATCGTAGACGTTGTCGTGGATGGCGAGCCAGAGGGACGAGGCGTCGTGATGCTCGCGCAGCTCCTCCAGCGTCACGCTCTTCAGGTCCTTGTCTCCCGACAAATGGTCACCCGACATTTCCGGTTTTTAACGGACTTTTAGGGGAAAAAATTGAAAATTGAACACGTCTTAATCGCGAATATAAACACCACGTTTTTAGTTGTCTGAGGGATCACCACATGACGAACGACGTGGCCAATCAAATAATTGGACTTGACATAGTACATAGTCATACTTTAATAATTATCATTTACGTGTTTTTTTTTACAATTTGATCAGATAGATGAAAATACATTTTATGGTAAATCGATGATCTGAAATTACCATTGCCAGCCTGGCCTAATATAGCTCAGTGCAGGGAACAATAATATTGTTTATATCATCGTGTTTGCAGGCATCGTAAATGTCTTTATTTATTTTTTATTCATATCTTTATAAATATTGAGAAAATAAATCAACTCCATCCAACCTGCTACTAGGCCTACGTGCCGGAAAAAAGATGGAATAAATTTGAGTTTAATTTAAATTAATTTGTTGATTTTGCCCCCACCCCTCCATAATTGAAATTACGGGATTCGCCCACACCAGCCGCGCAATAGCAACGAATAGCACAACAAAGCAAATTTCCAAAGCGGATCCAAACTTTTAAATTTGCGCTCGAAAAGCACAGCACTCAATGGTAATAGTTCATATTAAAATGGCTCCAGCCAATACCATATTTAATATTAAGCTCTGCGTGTACAAAGTCAATTTTTGTAAGTTGCGTTACCTTGCTTTTTGTTATTAAGGTATAGTTTCGTATTTGAATATAACATGAAAAAATCGATAGAAAGTATATTTTACACTGCAGAATTACATTGAATAAAACAAGATTAAGTTTAAATTTCTGATTTTTACCGTGAAAACATGAAACCTTCCAATCGGCATGACTAAAATTTTGCAGAAACTAAACAGTTGGCGCATTGCGGACGTTTCGAAATTTTAAGGGTAGCGTCGGTAAATATTGCGGCATTTATTTTTCTTTTTTTCTGCCAAATTTAAATTTATTTCCATTAAGGGTGAATGGATTTTAAATTTATATCCTATGTTGTTCCGCGATTTTTATCGCTTAGGAATATGATTTTCAAATTTTAATCGTTGCAGAACCTAACCGGTAAACTAGCACTGATAGATTCTTCACGCGTGTTGATGCTATCTGTACAGTACAGTGGCACTTGACGGTGCCGGTGGATGTGAATTATGTACAGTGATACGATTGGGCGTAAGCGGAATTTCCATAGATTCTGGGCATCTCGACCAGAAATATCCCTAGCTTGCATTAGTTTTAAAGCAAAAAAAATACCCCCGCAATCATTACAAATGTGCAATTTTTGTAAAAAAAAGCATCCCCAGATATCTGGGGGTTCAGTGGTTGACACCGGTGTTTCCAGTATTACTTGTATAGATCACTGGAGCAAGTGATATTCAAAATATTAATTTCCATACAGTGATGCCACTGCTAGGGATATCACTAGAAGGTATGAGTATGATAATGAGAGCTTGTGATATGCAAAAAATGTAATCTAGGAATATTTCTGACCGAGATTCCCAAAATCTAGGGAGGGAGAGAATATATTGGGTTCATATGTTAAACACCATCCCTAGATATGCAGTAGGCCTATACGGTACTTGATAGGCCTACACGAACGAACTAGTTGAACTACATTCACGAACTCGTCGCGGATTACTAATGACTAGTTCGTGAATTATGTGAACTCTGTCTCCTGATACTCTATCTTTGCACCGTAATTTAGCTCGCATTTAAGCTGTAAGTTTATGAAGTTTCTATTTCGTTATTGCGATGGTAAATATAAGATAATAATGTCATATTTTTAAGGTAACATTTTGAAATTGCTGTGTGTCTAATTTTACATCGTTTCCTTGAAAGTTCTCAGTTGTGAAAATCCTGGACATCGTTATTCCGAAAGCAAATGGCGGAGCCAAACTTTGACGACGGGGGGGAGCAGCCAATGGACTACATGTACGAAGAAGGCGGACAGGGCTCGGATTTTATTTCAGGGGGGGCGCAGGCCGGCGATGAGTTCCTGCTTGGGGCCGAGGGGTCGCAGACTGGAGAGGGGGGCGTGTACCAGTCCGGCGAAGATCTTATGCAGGCCATGGGGGGCGGGGCAGAGGAAGGAGAGGCGGCGGCCTCCTCGGACCAGGGCAGGGTGCTGGGAACATTGTCGCAGGTCGCGGAGCAGGGGGGAGCGGAAGGAGGGGGCGTGAAGAAGACGACTGTGTTGTCTGTGGGGGGGAGTGTGTCGTCGAGCTCGGTGTTGACGTCCAGCGTGCAGGCTGTGGAGCAGGTACTGCATGCTGCGCTTCTACTTGGGACTTTGGCACTTCTCGTTGAATTAGCGAAAAAAAATTGAGGGGCTTTTTGTAAGGCTATTTTGTTAATTACGGTGCTGTACATTGGTGCTAGTTGTTACTGTAAAACATGAAAATTGTGCGGTTCTTGAACTTCCCAAACTAGCACAATGGCCTTCGGGGGCCTGCGCCTACTGAATAGCGCTGTCCTACGCGTGCAGGGAGATGGCACGGTGACGATAGTTGTCACGCCGGGCCTCAAGCCTACCTCCACCCCTTCCAAACCCGGCTCCGGCCCTGCGAAGCCTGGCTCCCCCTCAGCCGCCACCGCCAAGATCGTCATCCTTCCCTCCACCACCCCCGGGGCGGCGGGCGTGGTTACCGTGTCGGGGGGCGCGGCTGCGGGGGGGGCGAAGAAGGCGGGTGGGGGGGGAACGACACTGCCAGTGCGGTTCTTCAGCGCAGCGCAGATGGCCGCGCTGCCCGTGGTGCAGCCACTGACTGCGCCTCTCACGCCCACTGTTGTACTCACCAGCGTCGCAGGTACGATCGCCGAACGGATGGAATAATCGTACAGTTGCCTTTCTACAGCACTTCATCTGCCAATTGCCAAAATCACTAAAACTAATTTTGGTTACAGCTTATCATCATCATTTATATTTTGCGTTAATTTTTCCGTGCTGGCACAGGTTTTACGTTTCTCACAATGTGATTCCCCACAACTCCCGATTCTTTGCCATCACTATATTCATGCATGTTTTCCAATTTTCAACTTTTCTCTCCGCGTATCCACATTTCCAATCTTTTTATTTCATACGTTTCACATGTCTGAATCATCTCAGTCTGCCCTTTCTCACCTTGTCTGCTATGCATACGACACTTAACCTTTTCCTCTATGCTTCACTTTGACTCGAATACTCTACTTACGTTAGCCTATTACATTACTTGAAGTCTGCTTCGAAAGATGTAATGTAACTCTACGTTAAGCTCTTCAATTAGCTGTTAGTGTTGTATTCGTCAGTATGCGTGCATGATGCAGGCAGTGTGGCCCTGACGACGGTCACACCGGGCACCGCCCAATCGAAGACCGCCAGCGTCGTCATGGCAACTAGCGCCCCTGGAGGCATGAGCGTGGTGGCGAGCAAGGCGGGGGGGGCCGGCGCCAAGGTGGGGGGAGCGGGTGGGATGCCGGGAGTCAAATCTTCACCCGCCGTGGTAGGTGCAGCGACATGATGTCAGGGCAGAGTAGGGAGTTATGGGAGAGTACTAGCTTAGGCCAAACCCCTGCAGGCTGGGGAACAAAGAATCAGCTTGCAGCCCAGAGCTCCCCAGGCGAATCGTAAAAGGCGACTAAAGAAGGGGAGCGATTCTGTGCCTAGGCTAGGCACAGCTAAGCCTAGGCCTACTATCTCTTGAGTTTATTTTGAACTCCTTGCCTAGAATGTACAAATTGAGGGGGTCAAACATCAGAAAAAGCGCCAGGAAAATTGCCCCTGCAAGCCGGGGAAAAGAGAAATGGCTTGCAGCCCAGTGCACCCCTTGTGAGGCATAAAAGGCGATTAAACAGGAAGGAGCGGTGTGTGCGTGGCCCTCCGCACAGAACCGGACTGTAATAGTCTTTGTTATTGCAGACGACTCTTAAACTACAAAAGACAAGAAACAAATCTATAACAGGTTGGTGCCTGAGCGCACCTAGCTGACTTCAGCGACACAAGACAACATTATGCCCTCTCTAGCACTTCAGTGACTCTCGTGTGTCGCGTGCTTTTAAACAGTAAGAAAGCAAACACATAAACAGACAAAAAAAAAGACGCCAAGCTGTGCTGTGCAGAGATCGGTAGGACGCCCGCGCAAGGATGACGTCAAAACGCCGACGACAAAGCCGGTTGCGCTCAAGCCCAAGCCCGCCGCCGGCGTCGCCGCTACACCCGGGACTTCCGGCGCGCAGGTGCAACTTTTGTTATGGTTGTTTTCTTTAGCTTTCATATGAGTGGTTTTCAAATTTTTGGACTTGGCGTCCCACCGGACAGATATGCAAAGTTGGCCACTTGCCATGATGATGTCTTTTAGAAGCTAAATGTTCTTACGTGTAATCCAAGATCACCGAAATGAATGCGTGCAAATTTCCTTAGCAGCCTATTGCTCTCATGCTGCTGAAACGACGAAGTACAATTCTCAACTAAAATTTCTCATTCTCGCAGACCATGCTTTTTAGTCCGTCATTTTTTATTAGGATTAGGTTTGGGATGATTTATATCAGTTCGGGGTTAGTTGGTTTAGGGTTATTTTTGTTTGCAGTGAGAGTTAGTTTAGGGCTGGTTTAAGTGAATCAAAATTTTGATGTCCATGAGAAGTCCGGTATTTGTATCATATATAAAGCATTATACTTTATTAATATTTATAGCGTAGGTGACTAGTTTCTCTGTTATCTGCTCGCTCAGACAAAAAAGAAGAAGGAAGCTGCGAGATCGGCCACCGACACGGACGAGGATGAGGAGGGGGAGGTGAGGCCCCCGCCGGTCTCGCACAAAAAGAAGCTCGCAGCGGGGGGTACCCCCGCGGGGGAGGGGGGCTCGAAGGGGGAGGAGGGGGACACGGCGGCGATGAGAAAGTCGAGCAGACGCAGTACAATGTCGAGCAAGCTCGCGGAGTGGGGCCTGCTGCCGTCGAGTAAGCGTCTGTTAGCTGGCTTGGCTGCTAGTGGCTTGATTCCACAATGCATGTATGCCAACGTGTAGGCCAGTGATTTTCCAATCTCGGATATTATGGTGTCCCTAGCGGACCTTTGATTTTTAGCCCTTTTTGTGTCTCACACGCTTTTTGCATTTTATCTTGCTGTTTCTATTAGATGCGAAATAAAATGAAATATTCTCTGAAGGATATATATAAATATATTTCCTTGCTTTCCGTTCCAAACTACCCTTGCTCTATATTCGCTCCCCTCTGCTCTATGCTCTCTACTACCCTTGCTCTATGCTATCAGCCCTCTATGCTCTCTGATCTCTACTACCCTTGCTCTATCGTATCTGCTACCCTTGCTCTATGCTTTCTCCCCTCTATGCTGTCTGCTCTCTACTACCTTTGCTCTATGCTCTTTGCCCTCTGCTCTCTACTACCCTTGCTCTATGCTCTCTACTATACTTGCTCTATGCTCTCAACCCTCTATGCTCTCTGCGCTGCGCGCCAGGTTCAGGAGCGAATGCTGCGTCGTCGGACGAGGAGGACATGTCAGACGACGACAGTGACGACGTGCCCGTCATCAAAAGTGAGTGCTTTTCGTTAATAATAATAATAATAATAATAATAGTAATAATAATAATAATAATATTACGGTAATGAGTTTAGAGTCTGTTTCAGCGTCCAAGGATGTCATAGGGACAAAGTTGTGACAGATTGTTGGCGAGTTATTTTGCGATCCAGCGCAGGCATTAGATGCGAGTGTGATGTGAGGTGCGGGGTGCTGGGTGTGGTGTGAGGTGCGAATGTGGCACAATGTGGTGAGGGATGAGGTGTAAGTGTACCATGTCGTGCAGCGTGTAGTGCGGGGGTGAGGTGCAGTGTGGTGTGATGTGCGCGTGTGGTGTATTTTGCAGTAGTAGCCTAGTAGGCCTATGCAGTGTGGTGCGGAGCTGAAGTGCGAGTGTGGTGTATGACGGTGTGATGCAACGCATGGCGCGAAGTATGATGTTTAATGCAGGGGGAGGGGTGACATGCAGTGTGGCTCAGCATGTAGTGCAGGATGTGATGTGCGATGCAGTGTTGTGGTGTGTGGTGCAGGATGTGATGTGCGATGCAGTGTTCTGGTGTGTGGTGCAGGGCTGCGGTGCGAGTGTGATATAAGGTGCATGTTTTGTGCAGTTTGTGGTGTGTGGTGCAGGGTGTGATGTGTGGTGCTGTGTGATACCGATGTGGTGCAGCGTTGATTCACGAGTGCGGTGCAGGTGTGGTGCGCACCTACACCAAGAAGACGGACCCCAAGCCCGCCAGTCCCGCCGTGGAGTCAAAGCCCGTTGCGACCTCTGTTGCCATGGCAACGACCTCGGTGGGGACCGGCACGGGGGCGGGCGAGAAAAAGCAGGCAGTGGGCGGGACGACCCCAGCGGGAGGGGCCAAAGCCCAGCCCCGCCCCTACACCAAGCGCGCCGACGCCTTCAAACAGGTGAAAGGGAGGGCGGTTGTCGGTCCTCGGTGGCACCGTCGCGGTGATCCGTATCAATTTGTAATTTTAAATCTTGACATATAAATGGCCAAAGTAAGTTATGTTGCGTTTGTAACGTCACTGTACACTTTTGCCCTCCAGAAAGCCATTGGCGATCCTTGACGGTGTGTTGATTGTTGTCATCAACATACAATGATGACGCTGTTACACGTTACTTTATACTGTCAAAAAATAATTAGTTACCGAGCACTTTTTTCATCCTCTGGGGACTATGATTGCGGTGCTGTAATTGTGGTGCTGAGCGCTTGTGCTGCTGCTGTGGTGCTGTGTTCTTGCGATGCTGTGTGTGCGTGATGCTACTGTGGTGTTGGTTGTGTGGTGCTACTGTGGTGCTGTGTGTGTCTGGTGCTACTGTGGTGCTGTGTGTGTGTGGTGCTATTGT
>JAQIWG010004056.1:0-16703 GCA_034695025.1 Chamaedrilus cognettii | reverse complement strand
ACCTCCTTAGTGTCCCTAATATTCGCTCTGCCAATGGTCGAAGGTAATTATCTTTTGTTGCACCTACCATCTGGAATTCTTTTCCTCTCTCACTCCGCACCTGTTCTACCCTGCTGTTGTTTCTTTCTGGATTAAAAACACATTTTTCCCACCATAGATTCCCTCCATTCTCTGATGGACACATGGACAACCGATGCGGCTATCGTAGACTATTTCTTCCACCTCTTCGTCCTGGATTTCCACTAATTATACATTGATGGTCGCCCATGGCGAAGGGAGGTCCCCGGTGACATCATTAGACACCGAAACGGACTCTAAACCCATTATTATAATTATTTATTATTAGTGAAGTCAGTAGGCTTGGTTTTGGATTAAGGGACCACGTGTGGCCGGGTAATTAGGGTACTGCAGTCTGGTTCAGTGCCTCGGGTGCAAGAAACGAATCACTTCACGTTCATAAATTTTCTCTTGGCTCGAGCTCGGAAAGTTCTGGGCTACAGCCCAGAACTTGGTGTAAACCGATTAATTTTTTTCGGTGTACAGGGGGTGGCTAGGCTCACCCTCATATTAATTAATAGTCTCTCTAATTTTCTCAATTGTCAAATTTTCGTTAAAGAAAATGTGATCTTGGAAGCTGGCCTGCTAGGCATAATGATAAGGCAACGTAACATTTTTGCCGAAACTTGAGCAAAATTGAGAGAACTATAGCTTGAAGCGTGCCAGAGCTCTGCGATATACCAGGCCATTTAGATTTAGTTAGGGCCAATTGACCACTGGTGTTGTTAAGCTTAGTTATAGTTAGGCGCGGTAAGCTTATGGTTAGTTCACGGCAGCTTTCCCTCTAAGAAACTGTCGTTACTGAGCAAAAGCGAAGCAGTGATGGCAGAGTATTAGCAATATTTTATTTATTTTTCATACGTAACTCATGACCGGGGGAAAAGGGATTTTGGAGAAGTTTTTGATTGAGTAACTGGTGAAAAACCCCATTGCTTAAAACCTTTGCTTTTAGACGTGAACCGGACAGTAATATTTCTTCTTTGTTGCTACACATGATTCTAAAACCTCAAAAATGTCACATAGAAAAAAAATTGTGCGGATTGATTGCTTAACTTTCCTTAAGATAAGCTATTGCCAAGGTTTCATAAAAAAATGCAGTGAATGCCTAAATTGAACCAAGTTTGAGGATGAACTTGGATTTATAACCCTCTATTTTGTCCTCAATCGAGCCTTGCTTGTATGTGATGCTGACAGATGGGGGGTGAGGGGGGACTGAGGCGCCACGGGTTTAGTAGGTCAGTGTTTAGCCCCTGCATGTATGTGATGTGCGCAGGCGGGGGGCGAGGGGGGACTGAGGCGCGACGTGTTTAGTAAGTCAGCGTTTAGCCCCAGCATGTGTGTGACGTGCGCAGGCGGGGGGTGAGGGGGGACTGAGGCGCCACGGGTCAAAACTGTCGCTCACCTCGGCAGCGAGTCTGTCGACCGCGTCGGCGTCGTCGTTCAAGCGCGGAAGGGGCCTCAAGGAGAAGCTCGCCGAGATGGAGACCTTCAAGGAGATCCTCTGTCAGCAGGTGGGGGGTCGAAAGGGTTCACTTCCTCCCCTACTTCATTCCTGTTCGATGCTGAGCACTTAGCCTCTGCAGGTGGGGATCAGTGAACTGGCTTGCAGCCCAGAGCTCCTTGGGCGAATCGTAGTAGACGCCTAAAGAAGGTTGAACCGGCTCTCTTGCACAGAACTGGATTTTGTGCTACACGCGTATTCCTGAAACAGAAATTTAATGCAGCCTGGTGTTACTCGATAGAAGCTCAGTGGATTTGGATTTCTCATGTATCGTACTCGGTATATCATATCTAAATCTTGACGCAGTTACTTCAGATGCTAATCTGAAGTAACTCTAATTTAAGTCACGTAAACTACAAAACAAAAACAAGCTGAGCACTTGTTTCTTTCTGGCGTGAAGCCTTGTTCCGCCGTGGCGTATTTTTTTTCCATCAGACGGAGGCACGGAGATGACTTGACCGACGTTTTTCCAGTAACTTTCTTCCTTCCCCTTGTTATGTATGTTTTTCACTGGTTTAGGAGTTGATTGTTGATGTCCAACGGAAAGGTCCTTGATGATGTCTTTGGACTCAGAAAATGACTTCAGACTCAGCATTATTCTTAATTATTGTTATATAGATGCTGAAGAAAAATTTTTACTGGCTCTTGAGTCCAGAACTTAGTACTAGGCTAGGGCAGTTTTTGTTGGAAAGCATACTTGGCGCAATGTGTTATTCAAATCGTAATATCTCTTTTGTGACCTACTGTCTTTCGCTTGTTTTTAATTGTAATATTCTGTGTGAGGGTAAGAGAGGAGGGAAAGATGATGATATAATCAGTGAGGTGAGTGAACATAGATTTGACGCGCATCAAAGTGTAGCAACAATTATTTCACTTCGCTGTGCCATCTCTGTCTGCAACATCACTTCATGGGAAGTTAAGACATTGCTGAGTGTTAAGACGTTGTGCAAGACTTGCGCAGTGACGGAACTTATAATTGATGCACTGCTAATGACTGTAACAGTTGCCTAGAGCTACTACTTTTAACTACTACTGGATTTGAGTTATGTATTTTGTTTGAGCGCTGTCCTTTGTCCTCTCATTCTTACCAGATTTTGTGTGTTGGGGTAAAGTCGTGAGACTGCTGAACTACTTTGTGTATTCCTACACTGCTGTGCTTTGAGACATGTTGACAGTCTGCAAATTGCAGAAATACTTTATGTATTCCTACACAGCCGTGTATTGGTTACAGAACGAGAGTGCACAGAACTACTTTGCGCTGATATTCCTACACAGCTGTATTTGGTGACAGATGGACTGTCTACAGTACTACTTTGGTATTCCTACACTGTGGCATTGGTGACAGGTTGACGGTCTGCAGAACTACTTTGTGTATTCCTACACCACTGTGTTGATGCCAGGTGGACAGCCTCCAGAACTATTTTGACGCTTGCGCATCGGCCATCAATCAGTGTAGCGTTCACGACCTTGACACCGATGACATCATTGACCCCTCTGGCGTCGAGCACCCAGCCAATCACGTCGCGGGTCACATGCCGCCGCTGCGCAATGGGCTAACATCCAGCCACGTGTCATCCAATCACGGCGCAGCGCCCGGGCGCTTCGACGCCACTCATCGCGACAGTGTCCAGGTAAGTGAGCCATGCTGTGAGCGGTAGTGGTAGTGGTGTCAACCCCTCACCAGTTCCGCAACGTCGAGCTTGACGTCACACACCCTCCACGACTCAGGGACCGACCAGCCGCCTCTCTCTGTGTCCAGCAGGGCTGCTGACTCACGGTCATTTCACAAATACAGTGGGATATGTTGTGTTGTGAGTTTGATGCAGTTGAAGGGACTTATTGTGTCGTGTTTTGTGTTTGCTATGGCGGTCAGAGTGGACATGGGTGATATTTCAATGCTGCAAGTGGTTATTGTGAGTTCTGGATTTATCTAAAGTAACAGGGGAGACCCCAGCCAAGGTAGCGAAGGGAGCTCAGCCATAGCCCAGTCAAAAAATTCACGAGCGGGGAGGGGGGGTGCAGACCATTTTCCTCCCGTCCAGAACTCTCGACCGGTGGGGGGTGCTAACAGAGACATACTTCTGTGTTTTATTATCGCCTTCAAATTTTGTTTACATATCCGTGCGAGATAACAAAGGCGGCCCGGTTATATAGTGGTTATATGATGGAGGTTCATGGAAGATCGCTGGAAAGATGTAATGTAATGTACAATTTTTGTGTGTTTATCTTGAGCGTGTTCCGAACACACTTGTTCCCGGACCGCTTACAGGAGCACGCGTGTTTGGAACATGGCTGAAACTTTGACCTTGAACGTGCAATGTGACCTTGAACGTGTAGTGTGACCTTGAATGCGTAATGTGACTACCTTAACATTTTTTTATTATTTCAGGCTCCCCGCGGGCGTGTCGTGAAATGCGATTAAAGCGCAGGGGGGAGCGTCAAATCAAAATCTTGCGTGGCCCTCCGCATTGATTGAACTGTAATAATAGTCTCTGTTACTACACACGGTCCTTAAACTCCCAAAACCATTAACCTAACCATGTCAACGATGCCCCCCTTGGCATCAAGACACACGGGTTCTTGTGTCCGTGGCTGCAAATGGCCTACCCCTGCCTGGGAGAATCCGGCCACTAAACCGTGAGTGTGTCCATTATTTCCTTAAAGTGTGTGTGCATGTGGCGTAGGATGGGATGATGATACTACAGCGGCACGGCGTGCACGCGTGAGTGTGTGTGTGTGGCGCAGGATGTGATAGAGATCCTACAGTGGCATGACGCACACACAGTGCGTGTGTGTGTGGCGCAGGATGTGATGAAGTTACTACAGCAGCACAGCGCACACACAGTGTATGTGTGTGTGTGTGGAGCTCAGGATGTGATGGAGATCCTACAGCGGCACGGCGCGCACGCGATAGACTTCAAGGGCGAGTCATTCACTTTCAAGGCGACGACGGCCGGGATCCTCGCGACCCTGTCGCACTGCATCGAGCTGATGGCGCAGCGCGAGGAGGCGTGGCGGCGCAGGCTGGAGCGCGACGCAGACAAGCGCAAGCGACTCATCGACGCATACCGGTGCGTGCGACATGTGACCGTGATCATGTAGGCATCGACACATACAGGGGTATGAGCTCATGCGTGATGCTTGGCATGTAAGCATTGAAGGGTTTGTGTGCCGTCAGGAACACCCATAGTGTGAAAACACATGGGGTGGAGACAGATGGTGTGGGGACAGAAGGTGTCGGGACAGATGGGGTGGGGAAAGATAGTGTGAGGACAGATGGTGTGGGGACAGTTAGTGTAGGGGTAGATAATGTGGGGACAGATAGTGTGGGGACAGATAGTGTGGGAACAGATAGTGTGGGGACAGATAGTGTGGGGACAGATAGTGTAGGGGTAGATCGTGCGGGGACAGATAGTGTGAGAACAGATGATTTTCATACAGATCAGTGGGGGTGGAAGGGGCAATTGCCCAGGGCGCTGGTCCGCGGGGGCGCCACAGGGAGCTCGAGAAAAAATCCGGACCAATCGCAAATAATCCCTATCAAATTGTTAACTTGTAGATTATAGGCTGTAAATTGTGGACAATGATGATATGGCGCCGATCCTTCCCATTCTTCCATGCAATTCTTCTTCCCATTCTTCCATGCAGTTCTTTTTCCCATTCTTTCATGCAATTCTTCTTCCCATTCTTCCATGCAATCCTTCCCATTTACATTTAGACCAGTAGCTTTCGGGAAAGCCTTTGTTCTTACCCCCACATCCACTCGCCAGTGCTGCACAAGAGGAAAACATGACCATCAGATGCAAGCCCTGCTCGGGCTTGCATCTTGGGAGGGGTTGCTCTAAACGAACCTCTTGCCCACGGGCGCCACTAGACCTTGCTTCGCCACTGGGACAGATAGTGTCATGACAGATAGTACAGAGACAGATAGCATGGGGACATTGTACCTACGTTCCCATGTGTCTACGTTACAGAGACAGATAGCATGGGGACATTGTACCTACGTTCCCATGTGTCTACGTTACAATGTGCTGTCCTGGTTGCAGTCAGCTGCAGGCGGAGCGCCCCAAGCAGGTCCTCCTGGGAGGCCCCGACTACGAGGAGGGCCCCCACAGCATGCTCAACGACGAGGAGTTCTTTGACGCCGTCGACGCCACCCTCGACAAGCTCGAGAAGGAGGACGTCAAGAAGGCGCAGCTCGAACGCTCTCTCTCTGCCGCCGCTGCTGCTGCCGCCGCCGCTGAGGCGGGAGGGGTGAAGCCGCCGCCGTGTACGTCACTGGATCCGTCGCATGCGCTGTACGCGGAGATCGACAGGGTCGTCACGGATCACATCTCGACGGCGGACATGACGGCGGCAGACGTGGCGAGTACGTGGACGCTCGTCGCTTCCGAGGGAGACATGAAGGTATCGTCGTCAACGAGCATGTTTGAGTCCAGTTTACATCAGTTTTTTTGTATTAGGACGGTTTGGACGTTTTCCATTGTGTAACTGTCTTCTAACCGGAAGAGGATAAATGTTTATTTTTTTTGTGGTTTTGGGACTGTGTAGCACATAAAGGCTATATACAGTCTGGTTCTGTGCAAGAGAGCCGGCACAAAACCGCACCCCCTTCTTTAGTTACCTATTACGACAAGCCCGGGGAGCTCTGGGCTGCAAGCCAATTCTTTGTTCTCCGGCCTGCAGGGGGTAGAAGAGAATGGAGGCTTTTATCCTGTGGGCGTTGGGGATGATCACCGTCTTTCCTTCATAACTTGGATTTTAAACGATGAAGTCGTCTCATGGCTATAATTGGTGGCTGTGAAATAAAGACACAAATTTCTTGAGGAGTAGCGAATGCATTGATCATCTCTGACTCCTAACACTCTCAGTCCTTCTGTCTTTGTCTTTTATTATACGAAACTATGGTCGAGTGCTGTGTGTCCTGTGTATTGACTCTCTGGTATAGTTGTAAGTATAGTTACCTGGTCTGTAGTTCTACCCCGGTCGAAGTACTTCAACGCTGACTCGTGAAAAAGAATTTTTGAAAGTCTCGTATATCGTAACATAGCATGTGTAATATGTCTCACGTAATATGACGTAATATGTGTAATACGTGTAACATGTCCTGTCTGTAATACGTGCAATATGTGTGTGCGCATCTGTAATAATTATGACGTGTGTAATATGACGCGTATATCGTAATTTAGTAACGAGTTGTGTCCCACCTAGCCTGCTTCTTAAATGTAGTAATTTTTGGGTTAATTGTCCCTTCCCTGAAGGCCTCGCACGTTGTCCCCAAGACCCCCTGTGGGATCAGGGCAAGCGGGTTCTTGTGCCCATGGCTGCAAATAGCCTACCCCTGCCTAGGCGGGGTATCCGGCTACTAAACCACACGAGAGAGAGTTACTATACTCTTTCCCCCCCCCCGCAACACTCCCTGCAGGCCGCGGAACAAAGAATTGGCTTGCAGCCCAGAGCCCCCTGGGCAAGTCGTAAAAGGCGACGAATGAAGGGGGATTGGTTCCGTGTGGGCTTCTTTGCACAGAACCGGACTGTATATAGTCTTTGTGCTACACACAGTCCCTAAACTACCAAAAAAATAAACAAATCCCCCCCTCCCCACTACAAAAAAGCGCGTGCCGACGCCAGGTGTACAAGCGTGAAGTGGAGAAGAGTGGTGCAGTAGTCTACCTCCTGGTCTGTGCCAGTACCTCCTGTGAGGAAACGGAAACCAATCAACAACGACTCGCCCAGGGAGCACTGAGCGGGTCGTAAAAGGCGACTAAAGAGGGAGAATAATCTGTGCGTGGCCCTTCACATTGACTGGGCTGTTACAGTCTTCGTTACTACGCATGGTGCTTTGACTCACAGACTAATAGTCTTGGTTACTACACACCAGGGTTAAGTTTAGGAGGCGTAGTACGCCTAAAACAGGTGTTTTTTTAAATCGTACGTTTGAAATCGTACGTCAAACAGGCTATGCATGTTGGAAAAGGCTTAGGCGTAGGACAATGCTTATTTTATGAGAAGGAGGTGTTGCGTTACACTGGTTTCATGAGGCCTAAGCCGAACTCTCCTACTCACGGTTCTTAAATTCCTAAAACCAAACCACGCTGTGTCCATGCCAGGTGTACAAGCGAGAGGTGGAGGAGAACGGCGCGGTGGTCTACCCGCTCAAGGCCGTGCACACGGTGCGCGGCATCACGGGGCACGAGCTCTGTCACTACTTCTGGGACCCAGCCGTGCGCATGGAGTGGGAGGCGACCCTCGAGATGTCTGTCGTCGTCGACTGGCTCTCCAAGGACACACACGTCGCCTACCAGGTCTGCGCAGGCTTGTCGAATTACTGTCTTACTTCCAAAGTACTGTCAACTTATTCTTGTTCTTATTTCGGTTTCACTGCTTCTATCCTCTGTAATCCATCATCCATGCTCCTAGGTACTTGAACTTTTCAACTTGTTTCACCCCTTTGTCCATCAATGACTATGCTTATCACTGCTCTCCTCATTGATAATTTCATTCATCTTGCAGTCTTGCGTACTGCTGACTTGCATACTGTCATACATACGTATTCATGCTACTGCTGCACATCGCGACTCTCTCTATGCTATTATTGTCTTGGCCAGGTGGTGAAACGAGTATGGCCGGCCGCCCAGCGCGACTCGCTCTTCTGGTCGACAATCCGCCACTGTCCCCCGCCCGAGGACGACGGCCCTGACTACTGGATCGTCGTCAACCATTCCACCGATCGTGGCGTCGCGCCCTCCGGCGCACCGGCCAAGTGCATCCGGCTTCAGTTTAACGTGGCGATGATCTGCCAGACCGTCGTGCAGCCGCCGCCAGCCAGCGGACAACCGGCCGGGCGCGACAGCCTGACGTGCCGGATACAGTACTCGGCCAACGTGAACCCCGGGGGGTGGGTCCCGGCGTCCGTCATCCAGGTCATCTGCAAGAGAGAGGCGCCCAAGTTCCTCAAGAACTTCACAGCGTACGTCATCGATAAGGTCAAGGACAAGCCGATAATGTTCTAGGGACGGAGTAGGGGCCAGTTGATCAATCGAGAGGTGTTTGATATTGAATTATCGCGGAAGTAAAATAACGTCGCGACCCAATTAGATCGCTTAATTCTATCTGGGATATAATTTAAACTCGCTGTAATTGGATATGAGATCATTCGGATAACACTCAATTGAACAACCTGCCCTTAGTGGTAGGGCAGCTTGAGACCATGCAGCAGAACGCATTGTGTCCTAGGATTTCAGAAACAGGACTTCAGTCCTTGCTGTGCACAGGGGCATTTGTGGCCATACAGAGAATGCAATGCATCCTAGAGGGTCAGCCTCAAATACAAGCACACACGAAGGGTCTGGAATTTGCTGCTCACTGCCTTTTTTTTCCCCTGTGACGGAGGCAAAGGCCCGGCCTTGGTGACAGAAGTCTGGCGTCCTTTCTCCATTCTGATATTTTTGGACCCCCAATTGATTGTGCACTACTGGACTTGGAGCTATATAACTTAAGGCGGCATCTCCCTGTTTTTTGGGGAGTTGCTGAAGCTTTGCGGTGTAGGCTTGCTTGCTGGCTGTGGTGGCAGAACGCAATGGTTTTGCTACCCTCTAGCTTGGTGCTTGGGCTATGACTGCATCCCAGATGCAGTTGTCTCAATGGGAGCTGCGACATAAATGTTAATAAATGCTACTACGAGCGATATATATATATATATATATATATATGTCATTATATTTATTATTATGGTGATGATTGTAAACTAATACTATATATGATAACAATAATATTACCATTCACAAGCGACTGATTTATATATCCGATATGATTTGAAATGTTTGTACGGTATAAGCTGACTATGGATATGGATATTAGGAGCGCGCCATTGTTGACTGATTGATGATAGGGGTCGTCCATAAAATGTCGTACTTCGGGGGGTGGGGGGGGGGGGAGTTCGACAAATGTGATATTTGTGACAGTGGGGATGGGGGGTGCTGACATGCCTGATGTCTCGCTAAATTTAATGGGTAGAGACCTTGGACTGTTTTTCTCAAGTGAAGCGAGTGAACAAAATTTGGATTTTTTTCTAAGCTACAAGAAGACAAGAGGCCACAAGACAAGGGGTAAGGGGGTGTAAGCGCTGGTGTGGCATATTTTTATGAGGGGGTCCAAGACTGTGATGCGTGACAAGGGTGGGATACAAAAATTGTCCTAGGCAGCATGATGTACTTTATGGACGGCCCATTACCAGAGATTGAGTCATTTGTGTTTAGTGTACTGCCTGGTGGTTGCTGACAGATTGGCTGCTAGCTGCGGCTGCAATCAGAGGATTAGAGTCACGCGTTTTGGTATTTTGTATTTGCGTTACCGTAATGACATAATTACTGTAATGACATAATTACCGTAATGACATAATTACCGTAATGACATAATTACCGTAATGATATAATTACCATAATGCGATTTTTGCTTGGTAGTGGGGAAGGGGGTGAAATGGTTACAGTCTTATATTTGAGTGCTGCCCAAGGCAGCTAAATCTTTTCACAAATATTTAATTGAGGATTTTCAAGGAGCACTGCAATAAATCGGCCACAAAAGATAAAACAAATAGTTGAAATTATGAATTTCCTGGCAATTTCTTTTACAAAAATGTATAAAACATCTTAAATACATTTATCTGTAATTACCTGGCATTACAGTAACGTAATTACTGTACATACTGTAACGTAATGACGGTAATGAAATTACAGTAATTACCAGTAATGTAATTATCGCTCGTAATGCAACGGAGGATTTGTCGGTAATTGCTTTTGATTGTTGATATGAAATATTTGTGACGTCTTGAATTTTGGCGGATCTATAGATCGATGCAGCTTCTTTCTTAAGACATTGCATCAGGATTATTAGATGCGTCTATATTTTAATTGAAAGTTGATTGTCCTGTGTAAAACCATGCCTAATTTGTTCATGAGATTGATGTTTTATGGTGGACAATGCTTATTTTGATTGGATGGCAACTATTTCTTACTAGGTTGATTATTGTTGAAGCGTCCTGTTGTGTTTTTCAGTTTGTTTACTCTAGTTGTTGGATTACAGTGGCCTTCAAGACTGTTCGATTGGAATAAATATTCCGTATGATCAGGTGTAGGCTTGCGATTTTGTTTAAAAAAATCTAATTCCGGAATGTATGGTTGATAATTGACAGATAACGCTGAACAAATTGTGTATTTGTTCATGCCAGTACAAGATGTAAAGCTTAGCATTGCGTTTGGGGACTTGTTAAACATCACTGTTGCGATTGTTGCTGCCTGCCTTTTCCAATCCCAAAGCTGTCATCAGATTTAGGTTTCACACAGGTTTCTTTGTTCCCTCCTCGATCTCTCTTTCTCTGACGAGTTTGATTATGACTCGGAGAGAAGATTTGTTACTGGCCTAGAGCAAAAACCTTATATTTAGGCCTATATTAAATAAAGTAGAAAGTTACGTTGAAGACAAGAATTTCGTATTAAAATAAAAAAGGTATGTCAGCATACATATGTTTTACCTTTAAATTGCATTGACATGCTGATTGCTTACATGCTCAAGATGCAGTTTTTTTGGCATTGCATTAACCGACTACTGTAAAAGTTAGTCATTCTCTGTGAGGGAAAAAATAGAGAAAAAATGGACAACGATTGTGAAATCTGATCTTAGTACGTAGCCCACCGCCTTAGGTGCTTTCACATTGGGTTGTCCGGTCTGTTCTTCCGGCTGCCTTCAGGGAAGTCTTCACGGAAACCGGCCGTGCGATGTGTCTTCCGAGAAGACAGGGCTTCTGGGACATTCTGTGCGTCTTCGCGTCGTCCTCCAGTGGTTTTTCCAACAACCACCATGTAGATGGCTGTTATGGCATATAACCATCACTTGCGCGAAGATGCGTCTTGCGGGATGACGCGTCGTTGCTGAAGAACACCTTGTTCACATCAGATCTTGAAACCTGATTCCGGGTATCTTGCGAAAAGAATTCTTCCGGAAGACAGACTTAACGATCCCATGTCAAACACCTTTAGGAGACACTCGATTTCGTTCAGACATCTTTGTAACTTGTAGGGTGTCAGAATTGATGCGACTTGTTTCTGCGACATTCTCCGACAGTCTTGCTGTATTGTTTTATGACTTGATTGCTTCATCTTAAGTTTTGAATCTATATTTCATTAAGGTTCCTCGGCCAAGAAACCTTCCTACGCCGAGAAGAAAAAGAAAATGGCGGTCCAGCCCATTCGATTACACAGTATGGCAAAATTTCATATGTCACCTGTGGTTCGAAATGCGTGAGACTTTAAATTTAAAAACTCCTCGACTCCAGCAACAGCACGCCATTTCAAAGTTCCCCATGCTAATGAGTGATTAAAAGGATCGCGAAACATTTTACTGCAGTCTAGACCTGCCATTCGAAAACACTGACATTTGTATTCAAAGTAAAAATTTTGTCATGAATACACGTTAATTTAATTTAATATAAATATTCCACTATTCCCATGAAAATCGATGGTGCCGTGTTAAGTTGTAAACGTTATAAATCAATTTAAATCCGCATAGAGTTTAAAAAATCTGATTTTTTGAAATCAGTATGGGTTGCTGCTTAATTCTCCTTTTCTTTCTTTTCAGAGAAGCTTCCTTAGTTGAAGATCCTCTTTGAAACTGGTCTCAGTCAAATTACTGTTGACTAGTGCTGCAGGATTTAGTGGCCAAAAGGCTCATTTTGTGCCAAAATGGGCGTATTTTTGTTTTAAAAATCATTTCATGTTTTGATTGTTTTTGGCGATTTTATCAACTGTCGACTATGATGCTTTTTTGGTAATTTAGGTAAAAAAAATTTGATTGTTTCATTGCTTAGTTTGGGCGCATTTGAATAAATGAAATAATGTTATTATCGATTGTTATTTTGGATATACATGTAGGTTAACTGAAAAAATTTGATTCCAATTGTAACTGACTAACTAATTTTGGAACTGGATCAATGTAAATCTTGTTCAAGCATTTAAAATTTAGTCCTGCTGCTGCCTGAAATACAGATCAATCTTTCAGCTTTTCTGAACATGCTATGCTATGGCCTATAATATTTACACTTCATTGCATTCAACTGTGACTGTGACAGACTGACAGTACTATAAATACAAGTACCATAATAATAAGTACGTACAATTTTGGCTCCATTTGAGATGCACGAACTGTGTGTATTGAACATTTTCAGCTCAACAATTGCACTTCTTAGTTATTCACAGTTGCTAGCATATTAATAATAATAGTGAACTGTGTGCGCTTCAAGGGCACTTTTACTTCACTGTCAGATATCGAGGGTTTGCCATTCCTGAGCACACTGCGTACATCAATTTAAGTCCCTCGTGTACTCTGTATCAAGGGCAATACACAAATTATAATAAAAATAGAATTAAAGTACGATAATAATGATGACAATATTTTTTCTTTACAGAGGCCTATTTTTATCACCTTGGAATGATGTACCAGATAAAAAAGAATAATTCAATCGATATAATAGATAATAATATTTGGCACTGTGCGCTGTTTTTGCGTAGTTAACATATAAAGCTGAAACGACCCGTCACCCACAGACATTATAAATTCATTCGGGAATAATTCTTATCGATACCAATAATGCAGCACAATGCATTCAGTAGAACGTGTTAGTTGTATCATTGTATGTTTCGTAATGTTCGTATGTTTCAAATATCCATGGAATTTTAAAAATTGTATTCGCAAATTGCTTATTCAATTTTATTTTATTTTAATAGTAGTAATGGGTTTAGAGTCCGTTTCTGTGTTTAATGACGTGATCGGAGACCTCTTAAAATTAAAGCCCCTTATCAAACCTTCCCAGGACGATTCTGTAGCGATGTCGATCAGTCATCAAATATAGTCAGCATTTTCCCGAATTTTGAAGCATATTTTACGCATAACTACCACAATACTATATCAAAGAAATCGCGTTGAGTAATTATAGTGACGTTAATACCCTATTTGTCCACTACAATGCTACTTTGGGACAATGACTTTTTTTTGCTACCTTACTGTAACAGGGGACAGTATGCTGTAAGTAAGTCATAAACAGCTGGTTAAATATAGATCACAATTTTTAAGTCGTTTTAAAGATTTGACTTCTAAAATTCCTATTGCATGTTCATAGCACTGCAGTATTACAATTTTGCATAATAACGAAACTTTATTGAAATTTGTTGTTAAACTGAGAATTATTTGTGATTGTTTGGTGTTCTGATAAAAATGAACATTTGGGTTTTGGGAGTGTAGGGACCATGTGCAGTAATGAAGACTATTGTAGTCTGGTTCTGTGCGGAGGGTCACGCACAGACTGCTCCCCCTTCTTTAGTTACCTTTTATGACTCGCCCGGGGAGCTCCGAGGCAAGCCAATTCTTTTTCCCCGGCTTGCAGGCCTTATGCAGGGGTATAAAAAAAAAGGTCTGTGAAATTTTGAACTTCATTGAAAAGAACTTCATTTACTAGAATTTTGGTGTAAATGATATCAAATTCAATTATTGTGTACCATCGTGCAAACAAGTGTACTATTATATATTTAGTACACACCCTAAAGTTGCTGCATATTATGTGGGACAACAATGTTGGTAAATTGTATTGTTGCACTGTCGCAACTTACGTACACCACTGACCGAATTGTATAGAGAATATCTTGAGTGTACTGTTGATTTCTGTTGACACTTATGCTAAACAGAACATGAAACGTTTCACTCTATTCATTCTTTATATTCGATACATTCTTAAGGTATTTAAGTTATTTCTGGAGTGGCAGTTGAAATTAAGTTCTCATAATTCATAGCGTGTGTGCGTGGCCTATTTTTTTCGTTGGCGTTCCCAATGTGAAGCTTGCTTTTGAATGGTCATATTGGGAGATTTCACATCACCATATTGCCAAAAATCCTATTTCCGGACTATCGGATGTACTCTGATTTTTTGAAAGTATTAGTTAGTGGAGATATGTTATCAGACTCTAGTCTAACAAATTGACACTCTGAATATCTTGAATATATCTGAATATATTGTTTGGTGAAATATCTTGGTATGCTGAAATTGAGCCTATGCCATGGTTGTGCGTTTCGGCTTCGAATTGATTAATAAATTTTGGCCAATCCAACGAGATTCATGTCGGGTCATTGATGTAAAATGTTAAGTCGCATGACTCGTTTTGTATCTGGATGTAATCTAGATTGCAGTAGCATTGGTCGCCATCTTTGAAACGTTTTATTATTTTTTAGGTAGCGTACTGCAGCGGTTATATCTACTTTTGTAAATTTATATTTAACATTTTGTTTGAATTTTTTGCTATTGCTTGAAAATTTGTATACATGTATCCGCACTATGAGAAATATCCTAATGCGCTGTACCTATAATTAGAAGCATGCTAATTAATGCATACATTGCTATACCACACTATGTAACGAATCTGTACGTAATTTGATTGTAGTCTGAAACTGTAATCCACAAGGTTAGTCATTGATATTCACTTTTACTCAATGGTAACATATCAGGATGATCACAATTTGCACCTAGTATAGTGAACAGTACTTTCCCTGCTCTGTATCATTGGTATAAAACCTGAAGTTGGTCAAGAGCCGATTTATCTGTAAAAACAATGACGTCGTCAAATACTTATTTCTTTCATATTTCACTTTTCTTGACAGATGAACGAACTGTTGATTGTTGAATCAACTCGTTTTGATTGTGCCTACCAGGGCCTTTATTCTGGAATCTAAACTTGCATTGAGATTGTACATCTTAACTACTGCGCTCTTGTTGACTGACAAGACTTGAATAGAGACCTTCAAGTTAGTACCAAGTTGCTTCAGCTTGTACTCAATATAGATGAGCTGTGCAGTGTGCACTGTGCAGTACGTGTATGATTCTGTAAGGCAGTCTACCGTAAAACATGAAATTTGACTTGCATGTAATTATTGAAAATTTTGCGAGTTGGTATAACTTGCCAAAATTACATGCACGAAAATCAAACTGCAGAAGTTTTGTATAATGGCAGTCGCCAATAACGCGAAAATTAAGTGCAGCTAAACTTCTGAAAGTCTAAACGAAAAAATAGCAGGCACCAAAAATATCACGTGTAATCTGTGTTTGGCAGTACGCCTATATATCTCTGCATGATTGAATGCGTTTTGTGGGCTAACTGTGGGAATGAAGAGTGCGACTACACGACTTGTTTGAACGCTACGCTACTTAATGTGCGGTGATCTTTTAATATTTGGTTACTTTGCACTTGGTGTGTATGGTGCATTCCTCTGGTGTGTAGTTGTATAGTCCTAATAATTAAGTTTGCATGGCCACAAGTAAATAATCCATCTATTAATTATCTTGTGGCACTAGTTAATATTATTACAAGTTAATAATTACGTTCACTCTTCTGATTCACTATGACGGTACGAAGCGCGGTTGAAATTTAATAGTTAACTAGACATTGGAATAATCGTATAAACCGAAGATGCAAATTGTTGTGATTTTACGTAGGTTTTCTGCACCAACTTAGTTAAGTTTTGTGCACATCTGCTCATGGATTTATTGATGATGTTGTTTTGTACTGCCCTCTACGGTGAATAAAACATTAATATAATGATTTATATCATAATATTTCCAATTTGCATTCAATATCAACGGTTATGATTCAAGTATTTTGAGGCGCAACAGTGCCTATGGTGTTTGCTTAAAGTGCCCTCTTTTTGTGTCTTAAGATGCGTACGCTCCCTTCAGTGGTTATAGAGGACCAGCCAAACGGAAGGTCCCTGGCATTCAACCTCTCCACACCAGGCGATCCTCTGTTCAAGTTTCTATGCGATTTTCTCTCCAGTAATTTACTCTTGCCCTCCATTCTTTCCTCTAGTATTTCTCTCATCAATCCCTCTCCTCTCACTCCAACTCACTCCAACCTGACAAGGTTGGGTGAAAAATGAACACTTGCGGGTGTGACTGTGTCAAGAAAGAAGAACTGGATGGTCTCACTCCAGTTCTTCTTTCTTGACACAGTCACACCCGCAAGTGTTCATTTTTCACCCAACCTTGTCAATACCTCCTCGTTTTTTCTTTTTTGTGTTCAGCCAATTTTCTCAATTCTCTGCCAAACTCAAT
>JAQIWG010004055.1:0-16705 GCA_034695025.1 Chamaedrilus cognettii | reverse complement strand
GAACGTTTCTCTTCTTCTATTTTAATTTAGTTTCCTTTCACCTCTATTGAATAATAGCTGTTTCTAAAATTCTCCAACTCCCATTAGCCTATATATCATGTAGACCCGTGATATAAGGGTAGCAATCAGCCATCAGCCGCGAACTTTAATAAATTTGAACGTGGTATCTTTGTGAGAACGAACATTAGTGGTGTCCCCTAGTTATCAGATCTGTAAAAGCGATTTATTTGACCACTGCCTCGAATCTAATCCTGACGCTAAACCTAACGCTAACTTAAAACGGAGCTGAATCTGAGGCGGTTGAGACACGTATAATAGGCTACGTCTGTGAAAGCGTAACGCAGGTGTCCTGGTGTGAGCTCAGCGAGGACAGTTACTGTAAATCTCGCGTAGAGAAAGCGGTCAACGGTCCGGCCACTGATTTGAATGATTTCATTAGTCTTGTTGCACATCCCGTTCTCGGACTTCGCTTTCACCATTGACTCTTCCCACTCCAGACCACGATGTACCATATAGGAAGCTGATTGCGTCCAGTCACCGTTCAGTTCCCTTCAATCAGTTTTCAATTAAGGAACAAACAGATTGCAGAACGATTGTATAGTAGCCGTGTAGTGGAGTGGTCTACATTCAAACTTCTACAAAGCGCGCCCGTTTTACGTTTAAGGGTTTAGGTGATTTGACTTCTAGGGGGCGTACATATAGAAGTAACTTTGTGACAGGGCCGGAATTGGCCCGGATTTCTCTAGGTGGAAGCCCCTGTGCAGTGCGGTGGTGGGGGCCACTGCAAGCCTTCATTATAAGGTTATATCATAACTTGACGTTTTGACAAAAAATGACCTTTATCCGTCATTTCTCAGTTATAGCTCCATACACTAAGGGTCTCGTTCCACGATGAATTTTCTCCATGCAGATTTGCAGGCATGAAAAGTTTGTAATTAAAATACAAACAGCGATCCAACGTCACAATGCAAATGACTGTAGCCTATCGTACATGTACCGCTGCGAGCTGACACGCGGTGCAGCAGTCAAAATTACAAAAGTGTCTGCCCCTTGCAAAGTTCTTGCCCTGTGCTATGGCGCACCCTAACCATGCAAAAAACCAGCTCTGCCTTGGGGGAGGGATTACATCATCATTTAACAAACATTGCAGTTCCATTGAAGCAGGGGACGCGGATTCATTGTTGGCGAGGCTTCAGCTTCTTCATAAACCCAAGCCCGACGCTGTGCGTGAAAGGCATTGCGCATTATGTGTGTGGATCTGCAATAACGCTCTGCATTCAGTCTTGCGCGCAGCGTCATTGAATGTGCTCGACGTGACTTATTAATACCTTAGCTGTTGGCTAGCTGACTTGGCTGCATTATACTGACGAAAAAATAATGAAAAGTTCTTAAAATTAGCGCCATGCCAGACAGACTCGTCGAGGCTCGCTGCGTGTCGAGGAGAAGGCTGGAGTGGATGTTTAGCTAAGCAAAGTCGCAAAGTCGCAAAGTTGCAAGATCGCAAAGTGCATTTAAACTAAAATATCCGACTAGGGGTTAATAGGGCACTCAGTCACTTATTAAGCGCTTTTCCGATAGACAAATGACAAAGTGCAGTATTGTGTATACGCCATGGTCAGTCATGCTGAGTCATTTTGCAGTAAACATAATTAGTTTAACAAGTGAAATTATTCATTTAGCAAGTCAAACAATCTCGATTGCTGGATTAATAGCCGCCCGTTTCAGCTCAATCACGGATACGCCGTTGTACGCTATACAGAAGCCAAAAATAGCAAAATTCATGCGAAACAGCGCTATTACACATGTACATGTACGTTGTGAATTGAAAATAGAGTGATAATTACGTTACTCAAGCGGCCTGCGATCTCAAACCAGACCCGTATTTTGCCACGATTCTTGTTTTTGGAGATGATGTAATAGACTTATAGTAGTCAAATTAGAGTAAACGGCGCGTGCTTCGAGACAGGTCTCGTAGCCTGTTTTTGCGTTGAGTTAGTCGGTGAATGCTCGGAGACGCGCTGACATCCGTAGGGAGATAAATTCACCCTGTTGCTCGCACCAACGTACGATTGTCACGCGAGTTTCTCGTTAAATTTTGTCTGCGCTTTCATTAGTCTATCCTGATCAACGCCGAGACGGCCTTCTAACGGACGAGATTACTAGGCCCACGGATGACATTATTAATGATCGCTAATTACGTACAATGCGCGAAGCATCAGTCAGTGAACGCAATGGGTAGATCTGCGTGTGACGGTGTGGTGACGGGCCTGATCGTTGCGTCGAGTTAAGACTTCGAAAAATAATTCAAATGTTGGCGCCGCGTGCAAGAATTGACGTTAAGCTTCATGTGTCCGGCGAATAAGAATATCGCTGACGCACATGACAACGACGGCCCAAGGGGCGCCGCAGGGATTGATGCCGCTGTTAATCAATAACCATTAACTAATTAACCCGTGGGTCAGTGGCTATGAGACAAAAATGATACGCTCGCAAAAAGTTTGGAACAAAAAACGGCGCATGCTTTTAACCGCCACACTTTACGCCGCGGGGTGTTTGTTTTGTTTTTTGCAGTTTAGTAGCTTTTTTTATTTAAGACTATACCAACTATTACTTTACCAATATTTACTCGCAAGAAGTTCGGAACAAAAAACGGCGCTTTCTTTAACCTATTGTTTGCCTTTGCGCATTAGAGCTAGGATAACAAACATACAGCCTATCTGTGCATGCAATGCTGTGGTATACATCTGAACTTGCGTCGGTCAGACTTATTGCTCCTACAATTTCTTCATTTTGTATTGTGTGACCTTACTATTGATCAATTAATTAATTAATTTCATTGTGATACAACAAATGCTATTCTGTTAGTGTATGCCTTTGCATCACGTGTGCTCACCAGCAACTCTGCTTTCGCAGCTGTACTCTAACGAGCTGGATATTTCTTTATTTTTCGTTGTTTCTGTACTATGTCTGTTTGCAGCATTGACGGTGAATTAAGATACATATATATATCGTTATGCTGTTTGATACCATTGATTTGGTGAAATAAGGTTCTCAGGCTACCATGTTTGCCTGACGTCAACCAGTAACTTCTGGAAAAGGCAGCAAACCGTCAACAAAAATTGTTACGCGCGTTGAATTAAAAATCTACGGCTTCCAGGTAGGATTCAGAGTCGAATTTTATCATACATTGTACCGCATAATTTTGAAGCGTAATTTCTCCTTCCCTGCCACTATATAATTTGGTCAAAGTGAGTCCGACAGTGCTTTATTCTCTCATCTGTTCAAATTATAACGCCATGCGGGTTGAAAATTGGCTTCCGGGACACCATTAAGACGACCAACATGGACCCAGTGTTTTTCGCAGGATTTTATTTCCGGGTGTGTCAAACTTTTCAAGGGGGGTGTAATTCTTTAACTCTACTCTTTCTTGTTCTCAGTACAGAACTCACGACCGGGGAGGGGGGGGGGTGCTAGCAGAAATATTTTGCAAATCATTGTTAACAGTTACACTGGTATATACTTCTTCCTTTCTTATCTATAACCTACACGTACATTTTCACCCTCGCGCGCGACATTAAAAAAATCGTAATACACCCCTACGGGGTTGTATTACACCCCCTGGAGGTCGGCCTTTACGGGGGTGTGGCGGGGGGGGGGGTTAAACCCCCCCACCCCCCAGAGGGGGTCTGGGAAATTCCCTGCATGGATCAAGTAATACTCAATGTAATATCTCCGTGCGTTAGGCACGCACGCACGTAGCCTGCACCGCACACGTAGAAAATAAAAATTATTCATAAATCAAAGTTTTGATTGTAAACAGTCGCATAAACCAACACCTGCTACTCTGCCGTTCATTGCACTCGCGGGAAGGCTTACCTCGACGCCTTCATTATCATTGACTAGTTTTTCACCGCTAATTTCCGTATTTCATGATCGTCGTGAAGAATGACGTCCGCAACGTTCATTGTTGGAGCGTTAACTAGGTGTTTGTCAAGACTCCCTCGGGCCTACTTTGATGGTCAATGGGCGATTACAAGCGGTGATGATAAACCGCAGATTGCAAGCCTTGGGATTTAGCAAAAGCGCTTCTCGAATGGGCTGCATAAATCTGGCTTATTGCCTTAGCTATTGCGATTCATTGCAACGCTTATGCAGTTTGGTGGCTCAGGTGGCAGAGGCGTTTGTTGATCTGTCAAACGCGTGGTGGCGAGTTTCTGATCCGATGGCTGCCAAGTAGTGGTGTTGGACGAACCAGTGGCGTACATTGTCTCGTTTGACTCAAGCGTAAATGAGTATAAGGTTAGCAAATGAGTGAAGCAATGCAGTTTGGTCTCTGCACCTACACCGTGAACGATATTAGCATTTATTTTCTGCTTTAAATAAAGCTAAGGGGTCTCACGCTACGGGCTTCGCTGACAGAGATGTCGTGCCCAGGGTGCAAGGGGAAACCTGAGTTCTCCCAAAATGTAGAAATTAGTGACTAAGCACAGACTTAAGGACAAAAAATCATTTATTTTGACTTAGTGTGTAGCACAAAGAGCCTGTGCTCTCCAACAGTTTTCGTAAAGAATAAGCATTCTTTCAAATGGCATAATGACTGAACATATTAATTATGACAAAGGAAGTTGGAGGGCTGCGACAAGGATTTTTCTTACATAGTAAGTGTTGAGTTACATATTAAGCTATTTGTGGGCCGATTAGTTCTGCATGCTCGTAATGCGATAGTAATGCACTCAATGAATGCGCTGGATCATTCTAGAAATTAACGACTCACCAATCAGTCACCCAGAAACCTGCCAGCTTGATACAAATGTAGAATCACTGCTAACACCAACAGCTTATGACAACAGTGACATAATGGAAAATTTTGCCATATTGCGAAATTGTCCATTAACTGAGCAGAATGCATTTAATTCTCCGCCACACGAAAAATCTTTCACATGCGCAAGACCTCTAATCTTTTTTTAGGCGAAAACATCTAGAATAGTAATTGCGCCATATCTGTGACGCATTGAGTTTCGGTTGCGCAGAAAGCCTAGATTCCCTAGAAGCATTAGTAGATCAAGGCGAAGAAAGTCGTGAGGATCATAACGCATTTGTGCGATGAGAGAAAGACGAGGGTAGAGTAGAACTAAGCTTTGATTATGACACGGTGCTATAGGTTTAGCGTCTGCTTCAGACTCCGAACCACTTTGCGCAGATATAGGAACACTAGAGAAAAATAATCCGTTAAAATGTTGTCTTCGTCGACTCTTCGCAATTCTCAAATAACTTGTTGCACGGCGTTCGAAACTACCTCGAGATACACGTGCAATTGAACATGTACATGTAGGTTGCCAACAGTAAACAGCACACACCTTTACACGGTAGGTGAGGCCCAATGGAGTTTACAAGAACGTTTTATTATTATTCTTCATCGAAGGTTGCTATTCGGATCTAGAGAAAATCGATTGGTTGTTAGCAGTGAAAAATGCAAAATGTGTCAAGTAAAAATCAATGCAAGAGACACCGGGCTTCCCAAACTAAGAATGGATTAACAGATAGCCTGGACTATGGATATCATTGTTACACGTTAAGCCTCTACAGGTACGGCTTAGACCTTTAGGCACTCGATCTCGGCATCGTGTCTTTGTTATGGTGAAATTACACCTTTCGGTTGAAACGAAGGAAGCCTTCAAAACGAAGGAAGTTTTGTCGTTAAGGACTAAAGTCGTATAGATTACTATAGAACTCGTCCAGCCGACATGACGTCATGATCCTTAACGACAAGACTTCCTTCGTTTTGACCGCTTCCTTCGTTTTGCCGCAAGGTGTAATTTCACCATTAAGCTTCCGGAACAATCGTATATTGAGACAGACCGGCAAAAGCCGCGCAGGACCTCTCTATATCACCCGCTGTATTACTACCCAGCGTAAAAAGATACACGATATTTCCGTGCGCTAACTGATTCGAGTTGTAGCCGACTACCGTTGACTTTTCGCTTTCTCGGAACTTCCAAGCCGCCTTAAAAAACGTCGTTTAACCGGACGGAGAGAAAAATCGAGTCGAAGAGGAGGAGATCATATTTGTATGCAAGGAGGGATGTGAAAAGTTTCCGTTAGAAGATTAAACCATCTGGGCTTTCTGCATAAGTAATGAGCTGGAGAACATCAAATAGGAAGAGCTTCTGACAGGAAAGCACATGTCAGTAACTCATAACTTTCATATATTCAAAAAATATATATTTTCAGAAATTTCATTTTTTTCCATCAATTTTCGAACAACTTAATCTTAAAATCGACTTAAACGCAGAAAACCGCAATCGTCCACAAACTTTCTACAAGAACAAAGACTAAACGCAAATGTGCGATTCATGGAACTGCTGACTGCGATGAGATTTAGGCAGCCGCAGCTCTAGAACATTATCGCCCGAGCAAATGACGCAACGCGCGACTGACCCTTAATCAAAACTCTGCGCTGTACCGAAATAATAGAAACTCGAGTTGCCAAATGCGTTTACGTAATCATGAAGACCTTGATAATTAATATAAAAAAAAAAAATTGCTATTGATAGAATTTGGGCCCATTGGGCCTAGTTTTGTATATTTTGCCTAATTGAGCATTCAGCCAAAGACCTCCTTTCCACGGTGCATATTTTGCATGCAACTTTACATGCAATTTTGCGTGAAATTTTGCAAGCAAACCATGTTATGCAAATTGCAATGCTAAATGTCCTTAATTGGGTTTCTTGCAAGCCGTGCATGAAACCCAGTTAAGAAACAAGCCGTGCATGAAACCCAGCTAAGGAAATCGATGTCATGACAACTGTCGTCCGTCCGCCTTAACACGGGTGCATTCAAAATTGCATGCAAAATATGCATGGTTGAAAGAGACCCTAATTTTTGCTTACCCCATGGAATTAACTTTGAACTTGATACTTTTAATTTTGCACGTTGAGCAAAAAATTTAGTGTCAGCAATTATGCCATGCGGCACTTTCACCTTTCCTAACATGGTCACATCACTTCGCCAGGCGCGCATGCGTTCCAGACGTCATTACCCTCCGGACACCTCGACACGATCAATTGAACAGGACATGGGGCACTATTATAATGATCTTGAGATGCCCATTAAGTCCGGTAGTACCAATAACTATCGTTATTCGGAATAACCGAGACTGAACTGGTCAAATCACATGAAATTTCATGCGGCCACGGTCAAATGCCAAGAATTCAAGGCATCAACAATCGCTCTATGTTGTTTTTTTTGTTTTCTTTGGAACGCTTTAAATCTACCTTGTCATTATGGAGAGTTAATGTCCAGGGATTTGGCGGTGGTGGGAACAAAAGTTTAATGCAAATGTTATTTGTGAAACAAGAGTGACCAACGAGGATGGAGTGCTAACGGACACCTCAAGGACATTTTTTCCCTCGTGCGCAAGTCACGAGCGGTGGCAGGTGGGAGAAGAGGGCTGGGATGTTTAAGAAACTTTTCAAAGCTAGTGAGAAGAAATCATTATCCACTTCTTGATTTCTTAAGCCATTCTCAACAGTACATGTTCATTTCTTATGCCAATTTCAAACTTTTCTCGCTTTTTAATTCCGCTTTACAACACATTTTCATGGTCGGAAAAATAAACAAATCTTGGGATGAACCAAACCCATTCATAGTGGGGAGACCCTGATCTTCATTGACGTCCTGCTACACACAAGAAACATACGCTGGTGGGGACCAGCCAAAATCATGGTAGGGGCGCCCTCGCCCGCTGTGGGAATGCGTCCCACCCTCCATCTAAGCGCGGGCTACGCCCTTGTGCCTAGGCGAATGCGGTACTTGATGAACGATCGAGGCACTTGACAAATGAGGTACTGAACTTGACGAATGAGGTTCTTTACGAATGAGATACTTGTGAATCAGATACTTAACAGATGAGGTACTCGACGAATCAGATACCTGACGAATGACATACTTAACGAATGAGTTACTTGACCACTGGGGTACTTGATGAATCATATACCTCACGAATGAGATACTGTACGAAAGAGATACTTGACGAATGGGGTACGTACTTGATCAATGAGGTCCTTAACGAATGAGGTACGTAACGAATGAGGTAATTGTCGAGTGAGGTAGCCTACTTGACAAATGAGATACTTGGCGTACGAGCGAGCTAGCGGTTAAATAACAGCAATGCAATCAACGAACTAATTAAAGACGGTCTCGTCGGTGGGTAAATTCTTTTAGCGCTAATATAGGATGCAGTATTTAGTACCCAAGAAAACCAAGAGATTGTCCAATTTCCGTACCGTTGTTAAACATAAACAGCTTTCTGTCTAAACGTTGGAGTCAACCTCGAGGAAATCGAAGGAGTCAACTTACAATAATCATTGTCTCCTGCACAGCGCTCGTTTCAAAACAGATGTACATTCAGGGTGAGCCAAAAGAACGGGACCCTTGGGCTTTTATGAGTAACTATTACAGTTTATTTTAAAATATTAAAGCATGCAGTTGTCTTTTTCAACACTTGAGCCTTGCAAGCTTGGGGTTATTCTGCAGTACAGTTTTAAAGTTGTGAGCTTTGACTAATCAGGTATTTTGGGGTAAATTTCTGCTTCCCGGAAGACAGCCCTGACGACCCAATGCGAAAGCATCTTAAAGCCCTCTTTACACTAGGTTGTCCGGGCTGTCATCTCCGAAGAATTCTTGCTGCAATCCGTTTACAAAACGCAATGTATCGCATAAATTTGCGTGTTCAGCGACGCCGTTCTTCCTGCAAGACGATTCTTCGCGCAAGCGATGGCTATATGCCACGAACGTGATAATTAATGGGAAGGTGACGAAAGACGACGTGAAGATGCACGCTAGAGACTGACACGGGACGAAAAATTTCACCCCGGTACCGTACCGTACAAATAAATCTGAAACCGGAACCGTCCTGTACCACAGGATGAGAACTCGGAACCGTCCCGTACCGCAGGATGAGAATCGCGCCCCGTCCCGTACCGTTCAGTGTTAACTACGTCCTTATCCAAACTCATAAGGCATTAAACATTTTTGAATTACTAAAAACTGTAGTGGATTTTGATGTTATTTTTGAATATTAACTGTGCTCTCAAATCACTGCTTCAATAGTTCAACTAGTAACATGATTGGTTGAAAAGTTACTATTATTATTATTTATTTTTTAAATTTCGATTTCTGTACCGCGGTAAGAACCGCAGCATCCGAGAACCGTTCCGCGGTTTTACGTTGATTCTGTAAAGCGGAACCGCGGTTTTGAACGGCATAAATCGATTTCCAAACTGCACACCGCGGAAGAACCGCGGTATCCCGCGGAACCCCGCACCGCGGTACCCCGTTTCACTCTCTAATGCAAGCGTCGACTCGAAAGCCCTGTCTTCCCGCAGCTCTGACGATTCAATGTAAACGAGGCTTAGCTATTTGCGGGTCAAAACTGAACAGACGAGAGTTTTTCTGACCGCTGTACAATCAGATGCTCGATGAGAAGAAGCTAAAACTGCTGCCGGCGACGCTTTTGACAAAAATGATTCATGTTTTTAACAAAATATTTTTTGATGAACCAATTTTTTAAAACACTAATCTTTCAAACGCATCGAGTGAAGAAAAGCCAGATCGAAACCAGCTTTTCAAAAGCGAGATGAAATACGAACCGGTTCGATTTCGGTGCAAAATATATGCTTTTGAAAAGCATCGCCTGAACAACATTTCTTTGAAAATACATGTGCTAGTTTTTCCCCAACTAGTTTTGCAAATGCAAATTTTTAAAAGCACCTCTGGCTGTCGTTTTACGGCTGAATTATCGATGAATGCCAACGCCTCAGGGCGTATGCCGATTTGTGGGTGCCGGTGTTCGGTACACAATGCACATGCTCCTGTGTATTCCAAAGCCAACTATTTGTATTTGTATTTTATTCAGAAGCTCACAGCAGATCAACATACACATAGGTTAACAATGAGCAGTCGTCACAGGTTCAATATACTGCGGTCCGAAAGGGACATCAAAGGTTATAAAAATAGCACTAATATGACACCAATTATGACAAATGCTGACAATATTAACAGCACAAACAAGGTGCAATAAACTAAGTATCAAGAGACGCGAAAAATGTTCGTCATACATGTGTAACAGCCTAGGACTGGGGGTCTTTTTGTTGATGTCGTTTCCTTTGATTGTTCTCTTCATTGTTCTGGGGATTTTATACTAGCATTGATCGTTGTGGTCTAGCTAGGCCTGCTCCTGCTGTTGCCTATTTAACTCGCTTGGCTTTACATCCACGGCCAGGCCTACCAGATTGGTCTAATAGATATAGTTTTGAAGAGAAGTGTCTATTGAAGTCGAATCTTTTTACAATATACATACAAATTGTAAAAATACATTATTTTTCAACCATTCAACCATCAAACTATAGAACCGTTAAACGTTGACATCTCAGACTGCACGCGCGGCCTTGCGCCGCAGCGCGGCCGCGCGCAAAGTTCTCCCAGTTCTTGTCGAGTAAAATCAAGCCAGAGTAAAATGCATGCATCGGCCATGCCGCAGTCAGTTTTTATACGATATCGGCTAGGCAGCGCTGTGTCGGTAGCAAGTAAACTTTTCCTAGCTGAGCCCTGGCCTTTAGTTCGCGCCTGAGTCACTTTCGAGAAGCTTCATGCTATACTCTACCATTACAATTTATCATTTCAACTTTAATTTAAAGACAAGAATTAAATAGAGGCGCTTTTGAAGCTATGACACATGTACGTCTGCATCGCACTAAACCTATATAGCATCGTGCCCATGCGTTCTTTATTACTAATTTGCGCGTAATCAAATAACGTTAAAAAGTCTTTAAAGTGGATAAAAATAGCTGCAATAGGAACGCCAAACTACGATACTCCGTTCCCATACCTCTAAAAGTCAGGATACCAATACTTGCATCTTTCAATTTAATAGTAAAAGTAGGCTGCTGCATTTTTAATTCAGAGATTGCATACTCCACAATCTTCATTTAAACATGCCCTACTGAAAATCACTTGCCTATTATTTTTTCAATACCGTTGGTCTATACTTTAAATATCATTATGACGTAGTGAGTGTCGAGATCCCCGCTGACGTCATTGGACGCCGAAGCGGACTCTAAGGCTGAGTTTTTCCATCAAGTGTTAAAATTTAATCCGAGGTCATGACGTCCAATGAACGCGCTGAAAACCTGATCTATGGTTAATTTAGCGCCATGTGATTGGTTTTTGCAGAATAAATCTCGGATCAAAATTTATACTAGATAGAAAAACCCGGCCTAAGCCTTTATTATTAGTGTGAAGCTTGAAGAAAGAATCAACATTTATTTCCAAGCCTATTAATCGAGTATCCCAAATTGGTCGACAATTTTTATACAGGCTGGCACCGTAATGAACTTGCTTGTGATGTTGAATAATTGTGATGTAGTATGATAGATGGCGTTCCACGCACAGCTAGTACCGTATGGCATAAAAACTAGTGTGATGAATGGTGACATAAAAAAAACCACTTGTTAGTATGCTACGCGATCCATCACTGAAGGGAGGGGATGACGACGAGTTGAAAAGGGCGCCAACCCCACCAGATCAACGGCGAACAGCGAGGAGTGAGCGTCACGTGACGTAATGCTCAAGTTACACCAGGTCGTCAGAAGCGGATTTTGGTTCGTCTTCGGGAAGAACGCTTGATGACGCGTTTTGCGAGAAGACAGGGCTTCCGGGACGACACGTGAGCTTAAGGTAGAGTTAGAGCAGGTCGTCAGGGTGGATTCGATGAAGAAGTCTTCAGCGAATCCTGCCTGACATCCTGATGTATCGGTTCGCGTCGTCAGCGACGCCGGTCTGCCCGCAAGACGCATCATTACGCAAGCGATGGTTTAATGGTGGCTAGATGTGATATTCATGGTGGTTCATGTGAAGACGGCCGGAATCCGATGCGAAGACCTGATGTAAGCGCACGCGTCGTCAGCGATCCGCAAGACGCATCATCCCGCATTCCACCGGTAGCACAGACCACCTGAATCCTCTTGTGACGACCTGATGTAACTCGATCATTAAACTGCATCGTCACGTCGTCGTCTCGTCGATTTCCCATTAACCACCATGCATGTAGCATGTAATCATCGCTTGCGTGAAGACGCGTCTTGTAGAAAGACCGGCGTCGCTGACGACGGGAAAACGATAGGCCAACGTCAGGTTGTCCGTCTCGATTCCCGGAAAAACTCTTCCGGGAATCAAATCTGACGACCTGATGTAACTCTACCATAAGAGGTCGCACGCCGCTGCACTCATGCGAATACTGCTGGACTTCAGGTTAGCAATAACGTTAGCAGTGGTATTTTCAGTTAACTGGAATAGGAATAGAGTAAAAATCAAACTGAATTCGTTAGTTGGAATAGAAACTGGAATAAAAATTATTTTCAGAACGAAAATGAAATAGAATAGTAATTAATTGCAATTACGAGAAACTATAATAGAATACAAACAGAAAAGAAGGGACGATAAGAATAGTAACGAAAATTAATGAAAATTGTGCTAATTTGGGATAAAGTATTTTTGTGCTTTTTGGAGAGAAAAACAACGGGTCCCAACACTGGGGTCAGGCTACATGTTACGCCACTTTTTTTCTTTCCCCGGCACCACATTTGGCTACATGTAAAGCACATTTCCGCTCAACACTTCGTTGTCTTTAAACAACTTTCTTTTAAGTTTGTCATCGCACAAAGCAAGGCAAAAATTATTCGTCATAAAATGCCAAGATCGTAGACTGTTGATCATTATATAGATAAGATTGATGATAGATGAGTTATGCTTTTGGCACACGTCATGGTAAACGGCGTCGAGGTTACTGAACTGAGATTATAAAAAAAACGGGAAGTACATGTAGGATGGAAATGCAAATTATTGAAATATTGAAACAGAATAAAATGAATAAAAATTCTATTAGAACTTGAACTAGAATGGGAATAAAAATGACAGCTGCAATTTTTTTTCAATACAAATTCAAGAAGCCATAGAGTATTATCAAGCTATGGAGTGGCCCCGTGGCATCAGTTAGTTGTTTAGTAGTTGGTTGTTAGCAAGGGCGGATCCAGAATTCGTTGGCGTGGGAGGATTAATATCTATAACTTAGCACATGTTTTACTCCATTTTTCTTCCAAAACAAACTCACGAACGGAGGGAGGGGGGAAGGGGGGTGCTGACAGAAGTTTTCTCACGCACGCATTACAACTTTTTTTCAAATCAATCTATCAAATTCATGTATCCATACCAGACTTCTCTTCAATGTCACTTACTATCTTAAGCTTGACTTCAGAACATTTCATGCTTAAAACATTTTTACACTCTTCTATCTAAAATTTAGTTACGACAAATAATTATTTTATGCTAGTAGGGGGGGGGGGGGAGTGCATTCACCCACCCGGATCCGTTCTTTGTTGTTAGTTGGCCACTTCATCACTTTGTTTTCCACTTTGTTTTCTTTGTCTTACTCTGTTGGTTGGTTTGTTGGTTGTTAGTTGGCCACTCCGAGCCACCCTCGATCACATTTAGGATCAATATGCATGTTTCCTCAGTCATTTTGAGAATTATTGAGACTTACCATAATTTTTGAGCGAACCTATTATAATATCTATAAATAACAATTTGAATATGAATGACGACGTGCATTTCACAGTGCGAGCTTCCACCGACATTTTTGATTTCTTCTTAGGATGAAATTATAGATCGTTGGTAGCCTCGAGTTGATCGCGAGCTGCTTGTGCTGCTTCAGGCCGCAGGCGTAGACTCAGTGTCTCGTTAAGCAATGAGCAGTCTGATTTGCTCGCAGCGACGACGCGTCGCCATTCTCTATAATAGGGACATAAGGGACATAAGGAACAGATCGCTCTATAATGTAGAAGCTCTGTCTCGCCAGTGGGGAGTGTGAGCCTACATAAATTCGTTTATCAGCGGGTGTCGTCGATCAGGCGCAATCCAGAAGTGTGGTAGAATCAAATGTGACACACTCCAAGATCAGCCAGTAAGGTAAGTTTTAACGGTTATTTATGACAAAGGATGCCTTTATTACCTTAGAGATCCAAAAAATATTTAATAATTCAACAATCATGAACTCATTGATTAAAAGTTGAAGGTTGTTGTTTAGATTGAAAGCAGGATAAAAAAAATTTGAAGGATTTTGTAGGCGTCAGGCTACAATATATACTCGGTATAAGTTCAATTTGTCTCCGTGCCGATCCTTTTCAAATTCAATTCAAATTCAAATGCAATTATCTTCGTCTATGCCACAAAAATTGTTATATTCAAATTCATTCAAATTTTTTTCGCCATAATAGACGCAGGCACAACAGGAGACCATAAAAATTCAGATGTTCATGAAGATCTAAAATCAAAGCCTCTGCACCACGGCTGGGTACAACATCTTTTTGCTTAATTCGCGTAGGCCTACTATAGATGAAACGTTTTGTTTAAAGCTAACTTCTTAAAAAAACACTTGGCGGCTGTACTTCCTTGCATTTATTTCAGTTTATGTACACTGGATTTTAACTTATTAGGTAGGCCTATATGAAGGTTTTATTTTAAAATTGGCGTTGTGGTTTAATTGATATTCAACGAATACTAAAGCGACCCGGGTCTTTGGTCTAACTTTGAATTAGACCGTGTTTTGTGTTTATGCTGATGAATCTGTTTAATTGTGCTTGAAATAATATAATATACATTCGTGAAATTTTCATACATACATGTAAGCCTACTTATTTGAATACGCCCGTTGAAAAACAGCCGATGTCATCGGCATTTCCGGGTCCTGTGATATCGTTTTTGGCTACTTGTTGATTACACATTTACAGGCCTGTTCAAAGTTTCTTTTAACTTAGAAAACAAAAGCTACATTCTATCGGGCGTCTAATGCTATCATTGCAAAGCTTGAAAATCAAGAAAATCCTACAATTACTCAACCTTTGTTACACCGAATTGTTTTTCGGATTCTTTCTTTTGTACTGGAAGAGCCCGTGTCGACACCGGTTCTAAAATAAACCTAAGCTGAACTCATTAGAGAATCCTCGATCACGAGCTTTTCATGAAAGTATATTTTTAGCCATTGATAATAATGAGATCAGGCAATGCCAGCCTCTCACTAGAAAACTGCCTGTCTCCCGTCAATATTCGATGATTTATTCAAATCGCAATGATGATTTATTCAAAACTTGACACATTAGAAAACATGCTCTGCCGCAGAATTTGTTTAGCCAAAGAACATGGGCAATATAATTTTGAGATATGACAATCTAGCAGGGTGTCATAATTTCAACTTCGATATGGAGATGTTATTCATCAACAGTTTTGCAATTGAAGCTATTATTTAGCGTCATTGCCTCATAGCCATTTTGTATTTTTCTTGCATACTGTAATACTGACTCACTAGTATTGCTTGTACACTTATATTTCGCGCCCCATTAGTTATGTTTCGTTATTCTATGCTGCCCTGGTGACGAAATAAAAAATACAGCCTATGCATACTGTAGGCCATCTTTACACATCGGTTCATGATTTTGTGTAAAACATTTTATGGCATCATCGCATTGTTTCGTCGCTTTTCGTTATAATCTACAAACGCATGTCCAGCAGCCCTAACATGCTTGCACTATCGGACAGTCGAACACTCACAAATGGATAAGCCCCTGTTTCCATTGCCCGTCCCCACGTCTTTCGGACGACGCTGGGTTCGGGGCGAACTGTTTCAAAGGTGATGATGCAGGAGGGAGGGGAGAGAAGTGGGTTGAGGGGGAGGGTACAGAGTTATTGATCCCTTATAACCCTGGACCGATTCCATCATTTCCTTAGTCGAATACATTTTCGGGTTAATTGTCCTTCCCGGAAGGACTCTCCCGCTGTTCCTGTTGCCCCCCGTTGTATCAGTAAAGGCGGATTCTTGTGTCCGTGGCTGCAAATGTCCTACCCCTGCCTATATGCGAGAAATTCGGCCACTAAACCGAGATAGTAATTTTGCTGAGACAACCTCGAGATAGTGTTGAACGTTCTCCACGTTCTCTTTTGGTCTCCGCCGTCCGCTGTGATCAAACGCACCGTAGACGCTGCCTTGTTCGTGTTACATGTGAACATACTGCCCGACGCAACTGTCCTTCATGCATCAATCTCTATTTAGATGCTGCATGACGATTTAGTAGCATCGTACTGCGCAGTCATCGATGCAGCAGTGTCGGATCGATCTCAACGCTCGAGAACACAGCCAGCAAGGGGTCATTTCTAAAGGAGTTTAGGTCGAAAGATTTCAATCACGACACCCGATCGAGTTGTAGACCGGCGCGGGGCGCGAGACCTCGAGAGACCATAGAACGCAGGATTGATCGGATTACCCAGCGTACGTCGCGCACCTCCACTGCCCGCCCCATTTGGCCCTTGCGCACAATTACCACGACGTCGAGTGGTCCCGTCACGCGTCGAGCAAGGCGTGACATAACTGACTCATCAGTGGGAGGGACCCAACCGATGGATGAGTCAGTTATGTCACGCGTTGCTCGACGCCAAACGATACTATACTAGTAGATCCATGAACCGATGATGAATCTCTTAGTTTGCAGCATGCTGCAGCCCTGGGAAAAGTGGTGGGTAGGTGTAACGGACCGCCGGTCCAGCGGCAGCGTGCGCCTGCTGCCGGCGGTGCGCGGCGCGGTTACTTCCATTAAGCGGG
>JAQIWG010004054.1:0-16709 GCA_034695025.1 Chamaedrilus cognettii | reverse complement strand
TTGAAGGACAAGTGTCGAAGCAAAGATCTAAGAAAACGGTTAGGTGTCGTATGTATAACGGACATGGTGAAGAAAGGAGACTGAGGTAGTTTGAACATGTGGAACGCATGAATGAGGAAAACTGGGTATCAGCATGCCGATATATTCAGGTGGAAGGAATCGTTGGAAGAGGGAGGGGGAAGAAAACATGAAAGGAAGCGGTAGAGAGCGATATGAAGGAGCGAGGCATGAATATAGAGATGGTAAAGAATTGAGAGTTGTGGAGGAGTTTCATCGTGGGAAACATCCAACCTGTGTTAACACGGAAAAGTGGACTTAAAACGTAAATGATGACGATATGATGAATTTAAAATGATGCTATAAATTGCATTTAGATATATACAATTGCTTTACTTTTATTTACTTATATTGTATAAAATATTAAAATTCGCTTTGTGCTTTTCTTAATATGATCATGTTCAGCATACTGTAGTAATCAGCGGTTGAAGTGGGCGTGTGCGCACGGGAACGGCGCTCCCACTGCTTACTTAAAATGAGACCAGCGTTCCCACTGTTTACATTAGAGCTCCCCTTGCTCTGGAGCGAGCGCTCCCACTAGGAAAAAAAATTAAGACATCATACGTTCGAGTGGAGATTAAGTGGAGGGTATATGGAGCGCGAGTGATGGTTGGTATGTGTTACTTAGCTGTTTTGAAGGCTTGGCTGTGTTAAAAGGAGGGTTAAAGTGGCATTCAGCGTAGAAAAAAGGTAATGACTGGAAAGAATGAGGAGAAATATTTCCGTCTACACCTCCCCTCCCCCCCGTTAGCGAGTTCTGTATGAAAGGGATAAAAGTACTGCTGGCAAGAGATTGAACATAAAAAAAGACAAAAAACAGCGCTCCCAGTGCTCTGTCGAGACACTTTAACCACGGATAGTAACATTATGTTGCATAATTTGTGTTCTAGTTGTATTTTGAGCCTCACGGCATTGCATGATTTTTTTGACAGTAAACGTGCCTGTATATGCTCAGCCATTCATTATTAAGTTTTCTCTATATTAATTGTTATTCGATATGTATTCTATATATGGCTGGTCCTTGATATCATTATACAGCTTGTCCTGGCACTCTTTCCATGGAATTCATTAACAGTGAAAACATTAGGAACTTCACAGGCTGCACTGTTATCCAAGGCGGACTGAGAATTCTTCCCGGCTCCTTTGAAAGGTAAAACGCTGACATTCTTTGGTCTGACGTGACCCGTTTAAACTTGTCTCGTTACGATAACGCAATTTTCACAAATTCGATTGACAAGATGGAAACGTTTTCCTACGAAATGTATTTATACTGTTAGATAAGTTTGTATGAAACCGTCACGTGTTAGGATTTTTATTTGGATGTAGTTGCAAAGGTCAGTTGCATCTACAGAGCAAATTATGCATTTATTGCAGATACTTTTGGGTACCCCCTCTATTGGGCTTCTGTCAGTTTGCAAGCTGATGGTTGCCCATGGCGAGGGGAGGTTTCTGATGACGTATTCGTCTTCCGAAACAGACTTTAAATCAGCTATTATTTTTTATTATATTCGTATATCAGCCTGTTTAAATATCAATCGTTCAGTGCAAAAAAAACACAAATAAACTCAAATTCTAATGAGTCACAAGCCAATTTAAAGATGCATTCAAGGACGCAATGTCCTTAAATGACTAACGTACAATATAAGTTGCTGATAAAAGTTGGCGCGCATCTCGTGGTATGTAGCAGGCACAAACTGCGAAAATTCCTTTTCTTAGTGACTGCAGAGTTTGCTGCGGAGTATTCTTCCATTTATGAACTATTTACGGTTCGTTTTTGTTGCTCTGGGCGTTATAAATAGCCTACTTACCATGCATAAT
This sequence comes from Chamaedrilus cognettii, assembly GCA_034695025.1. Taxonomy (NCBI): domain Eukaryota; kingdom Metazoa; phylum Annelida; class Clitellata; order Enchytraeida; family Enchytraeidae; genus Chamaedrilus; species Chamaedrilus cognettii. The sequence goes on along the minus strand of JAQIWG010004054.1, from coordinate 14,834 downwards.
TGCATATGTCACCTGTGCTGACAGTTTTTTGTTATTTTTTGGTTTCGCTGTTTTTGGTTTATTGTTGGACTTGTCCGGCTTGTGGACGAAACAGTCATGTCAATTAGATGCCGATCTTAGACTGTATTTATATTTCATATTTGTCATTGGGTAAAGTTAATGTTGCATTCGACATCTGATGATGGCGACCGTCTTTTTCATTTACAGTAAATGACTACTTGTCATTTTCTACATGGACAGCATTTTTGTCCGCATTACGGTCAAATTTATTCTCCTTGTTTAGGATATATAAAAAACATTAATTGTTTTCTAGAAATTCTAAATTGGAACTGGTATCTTTTATCTCTAGCGCACGATAAAATCACTCCTCTAGAAGAGACAAATTGATCAATTGTCAACAGACCTTCTTCCAGAATCTTGTTTGCATATCCGGCTCTTGAGAAGTCCAAAACTTTTGTTGCTATCAATGAATGCTCTTCCAAGCATGTAGAACCAAGCTCAGAGACCTACTAGACCCCATATAAAAATTTGGTGTTGCTGCAATAAATTCTATTTAAGTGCTACAGCACGTGAAAACCAGAATCATTTTTACGAGATACATTTTGTAACAATTGTTGCAACATACGAAAAGCAAAATTTATGTTTATTGATTTTGAAGAGATTTATTTCTAAACAATTGTTGAAACGTGCGAAAACCTGAATTAGAGTTTATTAATATTTGACGTATACATTTCGGAACAAGCGTTGCAGCGTGTGAAAATCTGAGTCAAAGTTTATTGATTTTTAAGATATACATTTAGGAAATGTTTTACAGCATGTGAAAACCTGTATCATCAGACTTTATTGATTTTGTAGGGAACCATTTCGGAACATCGCCGGCATTCGCCCGGAAGATTTATCCGCGCTGGAGTCCGTGCGGGAGATAACGGACTTTCTGCAGATCCAGGCGGACGTTGACGGATTTCACGATCTCTCCTTTCTCAGAAATCTGGGCATCATTCACGGACGAGTGACAGATAGGTTTGTGCGACGGATTTGAAATGCTAATTGAAGCGCAGAGTTGTTGAGTGTGGCTGGTATTGATGTGCGATAATGTGAGTGTTTTTAGATGATACTTTGGGGAAAATTTCAGGCAGATACGCGTAATTTTTGTGCGGTTTTCTGGATAGTGTCTGGTGATTTGAACAATTCTGAAAAAAATAGCTAAAATTGTCCCGTGTTCTCTTAAATTTAGATCGTCGGGTCGTTATCCAATACTGAATTTTGCATTCAGGTCAAAGGTCATAGCTATAATATGATACTAGAAGATTATTATAATTTTATTATAATTTTAGTATATGGCTATGAAATTATGTTTAATTACCATATTATAAGCTGAACGTGTAATTGATTTCAAACGATTACTCAAACGATATTATTCTAGAAGCATTTTTGTTAAAAAATTAAACGATGGTATAAGTGCTTGCAGATTCTGGCATTATTTTAATTCAAAATTATAATTTGCTTCTCTAAGTTTTAAACATAAAAAATTCAAAACCAGTGAAATGCATTTGGTATAATTCCATGATGCGGACTCAATTGGTACTCAAATGGTACTCATTGGTACTCAATTAGGATTCAAATGAAAGAATTCCATCTTTATAGCTGCGTGATCAATAAACCATCACTTCGCTTCAACTTCAACTTCAACTTCAGTACTGCACTCCACCCTAATGGATGATTATTTCCAGGGCTAACAAATTTAAACCACCTTTGCCAAGGGTTCAATAAGTGACTCTAAATCTTTGCAGGGCCGGGATTTGAACCGACGTGCTGTTGAATCCGTAATCCGAGCTCCGCGACTTAGACCACTCGGCCACAACGCTTCGTCATGAATGCATGAAGGAGTCTACCTTGATAGACAATTATTATCGGTGATGATTGTTTCAGCATCGGTGCCGCCTTGCACATCTTCAGTTCGAGTCTTCGCAGTCTCGATCTCAAATCACTCAAGTCGATAAATAATGGGCAGGTCGTTATCATATCCAACTCTCACCTCTGTTTCGCGCACAGCATCAACTGGTCCATGATAATCGCATCGCCCGCTCACCAACCCGTCAGTGTGTACGACAACGCAAACGGGACATCATGTGGTTTGTACCGGCATCTTTGATATCTACTTCCGCCCAAAGGCGGTTCTTATGTACCGTACATACATGTCTGAATAAATTATTTTCTCAGGCCTCAAAATTACCATTTCTAAATAACTGCAAGGCGGGAAAGGCTTAGGGGCGGCTTTGCAAGATCGAACTGGAGCGGAGGGCTTGAAATGGAAACTGGAGGAGCTTTACCAACCCCCGCCCCCCCCAAGCCCTTATATACGACCGCTTCTGACTACAGCATTGTGAATGAGCGCTGTCGCTGTCCTGCAGCGAGAAAGAAGCAGGCCTGCTCTCTGGAGTGCACCGTTGACGGATGCTTCGGCTCGGGCGACGATCAGTGCCTGCGCTGTGCGCACTACCGCTACGGGCGCCGCTGTGTACCGTCGTGCATCGGCAACGGTCTGTACCAAGTGAACGAGACCAGGGAGTGTCGCCGCTGTCACGAGGAATGCCTCGACGGTTGCTATGGCTCGGTCAGTCCGTCAGCCTTGTATATTATTAGGCGAACATTCTTCACCACGAAGGCCCTAGAAAACATAAAACAATATGCAGTCAAGTAGAATAGGAAAGACAGGCAAAAAGCTAACATTAAACATGTGCATGCAACTTATCTAGCAATTATTTGAATTTTTGGAAGAAGTGTACATCCACGAAAGGTGTAAATCCATGACAGTTCAGACTTGAAGTACAATATTAAAGAGCATTATAAGCTTATGAGCATAAGAGCTTCCTCATACCAATGGTCTTTTTTTAGCCTTAAAGCTAATCTTCAACAGTAGATTTATAAATCTGATAGGCTGCAACAGGGATGTAGAGATAATTTTTTGGGGAAGCTGGATGGGAAGATCTATTGATGCATCAGCCAATTTCAAACCCCCCAAATACTTATTTTCCTTTCCATGCAGAACTCGCGAGCGGTGGGAGGGGAAGGGGGGGAGGGGGGGGTGACCTGCAATACTTTGCCTTTCTCGTCATGTTTCCATAGGACTTTCTTTGCAGTAATTAATTTATCATTCCCTCATTCCACTCTCTTCCTTCCCCTCAGTCTCTTTCCCCCCATTCTTCCCTCCATTATATTTCCTCTCATCAATTTCTCTCCTCTCACTATGTGCCAAATCTAGTTCTTCTTTCTCTGCACCATCATATCCACAGGTCTTTAGCACTGGGTTAAAAAATATAGCAAGAATATTTGATTAATTAAGGTAGTTTATTTTTGATGGACTGCATCAGGGGCATAGAAAGAATTGTTGGGGGGCTGAATGGGGGGTTGAGATTTATAGATGCACAATTCAATTTCAGACCCCCGGAAGACTTATTTTTCTTTCCGTGCAGAACTCGCGAGCGGGGTGAGGTAAAAGGGGGTACTCAAATTTTTTTAGGCCATTCTTAACAGTGTTTGTTCATTTAGGTTATTGTGTCTGGGGGGAGAGTAAACCCCTTTTCTGACTGTAACAAATATATGTCAAATAATTATTAATGTTACATTGGAGGGGGTATTTCGCAACAAAACAATAACGCTGTACACCAACAAGAACTGGCGGATCAGATTTTCTGCACAGGGGTTTATTTTTCGATTAACTTTCTCATCAGATTAATTTATTATCTTTTATATGGGCGTTGGAGATAGTCTAGCTATAATGTCAAGGAAAATGACGTTGTATCATTTTCGTTGTTACAACACATTAATTTGTCGCGTTTAATTAATCTTGCACAGACTTGCTGGTGATGTTTCTTTTTCATTAGCAGTCTTTAGATATCGTGTCTCAAAAATTCATCACTCTTAAGGAAATCTGTATTCGGTCTCAGTTAGACTAAAGTTGTTGATCGTTTCTATGCCCCCTCCTATTTGAGCGGTTGTTAGGTGCTCACTATAGTAAGCGTTTTTCTATTGTGCACGCTGGTCAATGTGGTCATTTCATTTTTGTAATGTATGAAAATTATTATTACGCATATTCTCACTTTTTATTTGCAGTTGACGTTTGGTTATCTGTAGTTTCGTGATAGAAAATTGACCATAAGATTGACTCGAATACCTCTGATCAGAAATAATTACAGTTATGCAATCTGTGTTAGTTTTTTTTGTTTTCTTTCAGTCCTTTAACAATGATTGTGATATGATGGTGCAAGATTTGCAGTCACTGAATGGGTGAATATAACTAATATTTTGTTGTAAACGATGAGGTTAAACATTAACAACACAGACGTACTTTTGGCTGCATCTAAGCTTCTCTACTCTTGGTTATTCGTGAGGCTCTTTAGAAATCCACCCAGTTACCCTGCAGTGCAGCACATTTCATATGTGTGTATGTATATATGCTGCACACGTAACGCACCAGAAATATGTCACGGAAATGGAGACTAAAAACACAATTCATTGTGCTTGAATTGTAGATGAGGGACTTAACATAGATACAGTTCTAGAGTCTGAACTGATAAATAATTATGGCAGCACCGCACTGGCCTTGAAATCAGTTTGGGTTATAATTATCTGCCCAATCCGATTTGCCCTATTATAATATTAGTCGCTCGTTTTAGGGGGAGTTTTATAAATAATTATGTCCAGTAATTAATCCCTACGTTGTTGGATGCTTCGTGTCTCGTTATTAATCAATGGTAGACACTCCAGACAAGTTGTAATCATTCTGTGATACACGAAGCCTGATGTCGTTCAAGGATTCACATCCTGTAAGCTCGTTTTTCGCAGCCTATGTTCAACCATTGTGATTAGATGATTGTCTGTTACACGTATATGCGTTACCGTACGCGAGACTTTGCGTTATTCTGTGTTTCAGTTTCACAGCCGATTTGGTTTCCATCTTAAGTCTAATTATTTAACTGAACCGTAAATATAGTTAATTTAATGAAACTTTGCAATTAACGAAACAGAATTTTTATATTTTACGTCTACACTGTGTCTCAAAAGTAGACGACCAATGAATTTCTTCAATAACTATGGAACACAATATGTGTTGTGAAGAAAATTTTTACTACCTTAACTTGGATCATTGCTGCATATTTCTACCAATTTCTGCCAGTTGAATTTCATGGAGCGGTTGAAAAGATACGAGTAGAAAAAGTTGATCTCCAAAAAAACCAATCCAAATAAAAAATCCAAGGGACCAATATGGTGGCGAAATAAACGTTCACATATTATCAATTTTTAAATGTTCACAGCAAAACGCTGAATTGCAACTGAGAAGCGCTGAAACAGGAACGACACATCTTCTAGCAACAGAAAATTATTATTATTATTATTTCATTTTCGTTTTGTTACTATTGTTTCATTTTTGGATGCCCTCAGGCCCCAACGAGTGCCACTTGAGCCTGCACGTCCAGGGCGGGCCCTACTGCGTGCCCGAATGCCCCGTTATTCACTTTTTGCATGCCTGCAGGGCCCTGACGAGTGCCACTCGTGCCTGCACGTCCAGGACGGACCCTACTGCGTTCTCGAGTGCCCCAGCTCCAAGTACGCCAACGCCTCCCAGGGCTGCGAGCCGTGCCACGAGAACTGCGAGGCAAGCTGCACGGGCCCCGCCAACACCGTGGGGCCGGGTGCATGTCACGCCTGCGCGCTGGTGCGGCTGAGCGTGGGGGGCGAGCTGCTTCACTGCCTCCCGGTGGACGCGGACTGCGGACCGGGGAACTACAAGGGAATGATTCCCAGCAGGGCGCAGGCGTCGGGCGTCGGCAAAGTGGTGCGTCCTGCAGTGAATTTGAAAAGCGGCTGTAGGAGTAGCTTCCCTGTGCACATACCACGCCCGCCTGTGTGTAACGCAACAGTCACATGTGACAGTCACGTGATAGAATCTGTATCGCGTTAGGGTTAGAGCTGCGTTAGGGCTAGGACTATATTATGGATAGCTTTTGGTTAGCCATAGTCAAGGTTGTCAAAGTTTGATTCTAAAGCAATAGTATGTACACAGACAGCGACTCTTACACGCTTGTTGAATTTGTGCTTTAAAATCCATCGCTAACTGCATGACTTTGTGTAAAAAATGTTGATGCTTTTCGCGTGCCGCTGTTAAATTTAGAAGTCATTATTTTTATGTAGTTGATGTAATAAGGATTGTTCTCTCTCTTATTATTCTTATTGTTCGATTAAGTCTGTTTTCGGGGAACTACTCGCTTCTTCAGGGATTATTCACTTTACCTGCTTGGCAGCTGTTGGGGAGTCTCTGCCTACTTTATAGTCTGCTCTAATGTCTTTTGCAATTTCATCTTCTTTTATGATTGTGAAAGCCAAGTCAGTATCAAAGTCATATATTACAGTTTATTATGAAGTCAAGAATAAAGCAGCGCGATACTTAAATCAGCATGACTTTCTATCTCACAATGTCTGTCATCTTTCTACGCCTCTACTACCCCACAGTCTGTATGTCAAAACGACAGAGCTGTGACGTAGCAGGGCGACGTCCCCCAGCACCAGGGCACAAGGCCCGAACGCGTGGTAGACCCTTGCAGAGTTCTTCTTGTTGTCGGCGAGGTCAAGGAACGTCTGCTTGAAGTGCTGAAAACGTCTGGTTAAAGTTGCTCAAACGACTGTGTGTAGTGCTGACCAAACCTCCCATATTTATAGTAAAGGGCCTAGAGGCGGGGCTTATAGTTCCCTCCTCCTTCATTATAATAATAGATTTAACAGAGATTCCACCACATTCCTCTGTGTCCAAAACGCACTAAAAACAGGCTGCATCACTAGTGCTAATCTCAGAACAGCAATAATCCCAGAATTAAGCACAGTAATCTAGGCTCAAGCCAAGATTAAGAATACATGAACAGTCAACCATGCTCTAGTACGCTTCTATTGGTTGTAGCCTTGATCTAATTGTATCCCCTATAATTACAATCTGACCTAATTTCTAGTTCTCTCCATATCCATTAGTTCACCTTAAGATGGCCTTCAGCTACTGGTCTTCCCTTATCCAAGGATTTAGATGCATTACTGCATTGGTGATAAGCACCAGTAGATCACGGCAAGCCTAAATACTTGTCAGACGCTGGACTTGCGCTGACTTACCCCTCTTGCAAATACAATAGTGTGCTATTAATAGATTTAAACAAAAGTCTATATTTGCTTCAAACCTACTTTAACTTCAACCAAAATATGAATCTACATTTTCTAGGACCTGACTTTACAAGTTGTAAAAGAAAGAAATTATAGAAATTCATTTGTCTCCATCCTCACTGAGGTAACTCTTGGTATTGTGAGAAATTTATGCCCCCTGTCTGTTTACATTGTAAATCTTCTGCTTTCAACACCAGGCGCTTGCAGGGACTCATTGTAACCAAGATCGGTCCTCTTCTTCTATTTTAATTTAGTTTCCTGACAAATTTACCAGACAGCAGCTGTTTCTGAAGTTACGTAAAGTGTCATCCCATGACAAAGTAATTATGCAGGTTTTGAAATGAGCAGTCTAGCAAGATTGAAATCAGAAAGAACTATCGAAGCGTGCTGAAATCTTGATTTCACTGCGATGTTAAATTTATTGCATTTATTTAAAGTTTTACGATTTATTTAATGCTATAGTGCTCATGTTTTTACATTTGCGGTACAGATCCGATATGCTCGTTTTTTTAAGAAGCTAATTATTTTCTTCATAGCGGCGACGCTGTACATTTCGTCAGCTATTACGCATCTCTAAAAATGCTTTGTCGTTTACCTGCTAACTGATAAGAAGGCTTAATGATCATAAAATAGTATAATAATTAATTTGTTTTTGTGAAAGGGACTGCTGTTTTTAAAAGGCACTTAGTTTTTAGTGACAGTTAACTGCACATGCACATTACTACGTGCTAGGCATTTAGGCGTACAGAGAATGCTTACAGTTTAAATCAGTTGTTGTATTGGGTTTCATTCAAATATACCATTTTTCAAAGAACGCCCGTGACCAACAAATAGTCTCCGGTAGGTATCGATTTTAAATTTATCACATGTTATCGTTCAGTTTTTGCTATAGACTATAAATCGTAAAATGATCGCTCGACTGCAGCTCGTGAGCTTCTTCCTTGATTGCTTGGCAAAAAAGACTTCAATCAATGCATTTTTGCAATCGCGAAAAGCAGCAGCGTGGAAGCTTTTATTTCTGCATGCAGCCGTGTATTACGAATAAAATTATAAATGCTGTGAATTCAATTCACTTGAATGATTTGAATGTAATGAATCATGTATGTGGTTATGCATTAGGAATATATGTCTGAATGTAAGTGTGCGCTTTCAGGACTTGGCTTATTCTGACATCATTTTAAAATTGCAGTGCACGTTGTTTAAAGGCTCTCTTTGCAAGATAGTGATATCTTTACCCCAGCAAGTCGGGGAACAAAGAATAGACTTGCAACCCAGAGCTCCCTGGGCGAGTCGTAAAAGGCGACTAAAGAGGGGGAAGCGGTTCTGAGGTGGCCCTCTTACTCAGAACCGGACCGTAATAGTCTTTGATACTACACACAGTCCTTAAAATTCAGCCCCTACCTACCATAGTGAAATCTTAGTCTATATCAAAGTTTCAAGCAAAAATCTAAAGATTGTTGCTTTATGTTTTCTGGATTGATAGAAGACATAATTTGTCACCAACCGCATTTTTACAAATAAAATAATTTTGCTTTGAAGTTACTAGACTTAAATTTATAAAAGTAAAAAAAAATGCAAAAAAAAGCTAGAATAAGTCCTTCGCACGCGTGGGTGCTAGCACTTGAGTTTCCATTATTTATAATCCTTGAAAATAACTGATATTTTTCCTGAAATCTATTGTATTGGATTGTATTGATTTGATAATTAATAATTAGTTTAACTCTAGTTTTCATGTTTTTTGTTCACAATTATTGTTTGCATAATTAAGGACTTTAAAAAGATGTAAACATTGTGAAAAATACATGGCAAGATTTGAGAAAAATGTGATTTGAACACATAAAATTGAGTAAAAAATATTTGAAAATGTGGCGAAACTGCAACAACGTTCAATACCAATTACATTACAATTTGGTTACTGTACGACATGAAATTTTCACGTGCATGTTGTTTTGGCTAATTTTGCGAATCAGTCAAACATGAAAAAATAAATATGCAGAAAAAATTAAGCTGCAGACGCTATTATAATGGGAAGTTCTAAAAAACGGAAAAATTACGTGCAGCAAAATTCACCAGGGTCAAAAACATGAAAATAACATGCAGCAAAAATTTCATGTTTTACAGTATTTTTCATGATTAGAATACATTTTTTTTGAGAATGTGAATTTAGATTCTTGCTTCAAAATATTTTGTTAGGTGTCTCTTAATTAAAGAGTTTTAGTCAAAGTTTTAGAAATTGGAAGGTAGGTTTATCTAGTAATGATTGAAAAACTCTTTTCCAAGCTGCTTTCAATCCAAAATCAAACTAAATCGTCGCTCACAAAGTTATTCAAAACTGTTTTGCATCATCAATTGAATAACCAATTGAATAACCAATTGAATAACCAATTGAATAACCAATTGAATAATCACATTTTATGTAATGTGCCATTGGATACCTAACGCGAGATTATGCCTGTAAAAAATGTGGAAAACTGAAAAAAACACAATTTTAGGCATAAAAACACATTTGCATTTGCATTTTAAAGTTCCTTATCCATGCTGCTTTCTGCGCCCCTCTGTAATAATCCATCGCACCCCCGCTCCACGCAGGCATGCATCCCGTGTGACGACGAGTGCCTCACGTGCAGCGGGCCCGGCCTCTCCTTCTGCGACTCCTGTCGACATTTTGAGGAGGAGGGGAAGTGTGTGGCCAACTGCTCTCTTGACTATTTCCACTACCCCCCGGACAAGCGCTGCCGCCCCTGCAGCGAGCAGTGCATCCACTGCACGGGGCCCAGTGAGGGGGACTGCGTGGCGTGCAAGCGGTACAAGATCTACAGCCAGCATCAGGTGCATGGAGTCGAGACTGAGCTTTCACTGGACGCTGTGGTAAGTTAACCAACTTGTTAATGTGGTATTTATACATACTTTTGGATGAACTAACCGCCTTTTTTGTTGTCTATTCTGTCAGTGTCCATGTTTTCACACAGGTTAGACGTTTTGCTCCTTGATAAGGACTACTGGAGATGGGTTTTTATGGCTGGATGCCCTTCCTGACGCTAACCAAATAAATAATTATCTGGCACGGGGTTAACAGCTAGCAATACTTGTGCGTGTAGCAGCCTTGCTGAAGGGCCTGTAATGCGTGATTTGAACCCAGGTCCTTTGGTCTCTGTGTCGGATGACTTAGCCACTACAACGCAGCGCCTTGCTGTTTTTTGATACGTATATTTAAGTTATATATAATATAATAGTAATAATGATAATAATCATCGTTTTAGACGTTCATTGTAATGCGCTGCAGGCAACCCTGTAACACCGTGTCCCCGTAAACACAGGTTAGACGTTTATATTGGAGCTGGGTTTTTACGGCCAGATGGCCTTCTAGTCGCCAAGAAAAGTAATAAATTACCCTGGACGATGATTGTCTTTTAGTTACACTTGTGCGTTTAACAGCTTTTCTTTTAATGCCAGATTTCATAATTGCCGGTGCGGGGACTTGAACCCAGGTCTCTGGACTCTCTCTATGATGCCTTTACCACTACACCACAGTGCCTCGCTTTTTATATTTAATTTCTAGATTGATAGAAGTATACATAATTATTGATGTGTTGTACTTCGGTGGATGTACAATGGATTCATGCTGCTGGTTGCTTGACTTGAAAATGAAGTAACTCGCAAATAATACGAAGCAGTGCTTTGGTTGCATTACTTACGATTCACTAATTACTTTTGAGTACTACTGTCCACTGTACAAGATATGAAGGTGTTTTCATTGCGCTTGTGCGTTTCACCAATGTCCTCCTACATCTTCAATGCACTACTTGAAAATATTAAATATTCAATGTGAATGAGCAATTCATTCAATACCCCAGCAAGTCGGGGAACAAGGAATAAACTTGCAGCAGCCCAGAGCTCCCCGGGTGAGTCGTTTAGGGCGACTAAAGAAGGGGGAGCAGTTCTTTGGTGGCCCTCTTACACAGAAGAGGACTAGAACGTTCAAATACGCAATACGTATCAAATACGCAACTCTTTGAGATTTAAATTTTTAGCACTTTTCTATCTCTCCGTGAGCAATACAGGATTATCCCATGATTAAGGGTACAGCTAGACTTCAATTTCGTGAAGGATATGACATGAAATAACTTTAATGGCTAAATCAATTTGAAACATTGCTGCTATGTGTTCTGTTGTAGCCGTTCAACTGCACGGACAAATGTCCGGAGTCAGTGCCGCACAAGTCGACTGACGCGTCGAGTGGTGACGTCATCTGTGTGCTCACCGCCGCGGCTACTGCAGAGTATGTGATATTCACTATCCTGATCTGTTTATCACTTGATTGCAGACAGCAATGACGTAATATTGATGACTCTGTTTCAGCGTTACTTGTGCCTTCGGTTATAAATCCTGTTTTTGCAATCGAAACGAGCCATCAAACGTCATTAAAGCGTACAAGTCGTTTGAAGTTGCAGCGCTTGATTATTCTTCAATCTGAAATTTGCGCTCCAGGCTTTGTATTGGAATCAAATTGTCTAATATTTTGCTCGATTAATTTTTTCTTTTTTGACATTCCGGGTAATATCGCTAACTAATGCTGCTAACTAACTGTTAAGTCTAACTGAACATTTACCGCTAATGCATTAAAATGATGCAAATAAATATGCAAAGTTAGAAGAATGCTTACTTTTGTAAGTTACAAAGTTTAAAAGCCCATAAATCGTATCACTGATGAATTTTATCTGTTGTTTGGCTAGCTGTACTGTTGCCAAAGCTAGAGCCTGCAGTATATATAGGCACCTGTATTAAAATTTGAATCCTACAATGTAAATGTGGGCCTACAGAAAATAATTATTTCATAAACAGTGTCACAGCCGCGAGAACCAGTAGCATAGTGTGCTATAACATGCTAGAACGTTGATCTCTAGAACATTTACAATCTATAGGCTACAAATCCGACCTCAGGCATGATCTGGGATCATCTGACGTCATCATGGGTCCGACAGCCGCCACACTCCGCTCTCTTTCCATTTTCCGTTGATTATATGTATTTTTACAAGGATTCTGTACCGGCGCCATCTAACGATTCGCGGGTAAAAATTATAATAAGAAGCAATGGTTGCAGCAAGCGACAGATTGGGGTGATCATCGGGGTGGTGGCGAGTTGCGTTGTGCTGCTCGGCGCGGTCGTGCTGCCCGTCGTCTACATGCGCCGGCAGTGGGCGCGCGCAGAGGAGAACAAGCTGCGCCTCACTGCTCGCATGAGCGGCCTCGACGACAGCGAGGTACGCACTGAGGTTCGTCACTAGCTCCCTAGGCGGCATGTTGTCTTTCTTTTTTCCCTTTTTTTAGTCAACCCCAGCACGCTAATCCAAGTCTGCGTGCTCTGCCATCCATGCACTGGCTTTGACTCCAATGGGAGAGTTGCGGCCTTTTCAGGTTTGTTATCTCACTTGAATCCTGAGTTCGAGCCCTCCTAGAGTGCGCAGATTCTGCTTTATGTTTGGCTACGTTTGCATGCAGCAGGGGGCGTGTTGTCTTCAGAATCATGCGTTGTAACACACCTACATATTTACTAACGGCAGGGCGCTGTGATGTAGTGGTGAAGGCGTCGGACGATTAGCCCAGAGGATATACGTTCAAGTCTCCGCGCCGGCAACTATGAAACCATGCGTTACAGGTCCTTCAGCAAGGCTGCTAAACACACAGGTGTCGCTAGCTGCCAACCCCGTGCCAGATAATTATTTATTTGATTGTCGTCAGGAAGGGCATCCGGCTGAATAAACCCAGCTCCAGCAGTCTTCATCAGAACGCAAACGTCAAACCTATGTGAAAACATGGACATTAACATTAACAGATTAGACGACAAGAAAGGCAGTTTATTAGTTAACTTTTCAGAGAGGTTATATCTGACAATTTTATTTGAATCAATTTTGCGTCAATGAAATACGATATATTTTAGAAAATGTGGCGATTTTCTTTCCTCAGATTTTGTAGTAATTGTAGAGAAGTATTATTTTTTATTTGGTCTGAGGCTACGGTTTCTACCCAGTCATTAAATGCTTGTGTTTGGTGCAGAAAGTGAAAACTTCTAGAATTACATCCTGCAAGTTGCACTAGAGAGCGTGATCCCTGGTACAGCAATAGCAAAAAATTAGTTAAACACTCTGAAGGTTCTTCGCTTATCACTAGGCTGCGACCCTTCTGTTCTTATCCCAATGTTCTTAACTGTTGCAATCGAAGAGTGGCTTTATGGCTATGATGGCTTTGTGCCCTCCAGAGATTCAGTTTGGTAAGTTTAGCTTAGCCATATGGATGATGTGGGCTTTTTTTCGATCGATCTGATAGAATGGTTAACTTAGCATGGCTTATTATATCTTCTGTGTTCAAATTACGTGTAGTAAGTATATTATATGGCTTTCAATATAGATCTGCATTTCACAAGAAGTGTTGTACAAAATAAGAAATATAATAATAGAAATAAATTAAGTACCGTATTTAATCTGACATTTCTTTTGATATATCATACGTGTGTCAAATATATAGTGGGCTGATTGCAGCAACGCACCATCGAAGAAAAACCTTGAACGAAGATATTCGCGTTTTAAGTTTTTTGGTTGTGTTTTTTCTGTTCTTTCCTCGATAACTCTGCACGTAGGAATCACAGCGAAATAGAACTTGTATCATCATGTTCAGAAATTATTCAGTTTTCCAAAATAGTACATTGTTTTATCGCAGGAAATATATCATTCTATGGAAATATCGTTTCAAACGGGATGGTGTATTGCAGATGGTGCCTTGTTGCACACACATTTTAGATAGTGCTTGTTGCGCTAAGATTGGCAAGCATTTAATTGAGGTGGTGCTTTGCTGTTCTGAAAAATGCATTATGTGGTGCAATCTGAGCACAATCAGTTTTGATGAATAAATTTGTTCATGAAGTTTTTTGACAATTATTAATAATGAGAGATTCTGTAGCAGTATTTATGCAAAAACTAAAAAAGCGTTTATGTCAATAATTTAAAAATGACTTGTTGTTACACTATTGAAGCCGACGGTACTCAATGTCATTACAATCCCATTCCTACAGCACTAAATTCAATTGCATCTGTTCCAGCATCCTTTAAAATTCAACGAAAAGGAATGTGTATGATCATTGAGTTAACAGATTAATGCAACTGGTACTCGTCAGTCTTAACTGATACTGTTATTAAACCTTGCAAACAACCACAGGCGTTCAAGAACTGTATTCCAAGAGCTGGCAATCGGCAGAGAATCCTAACCATCGAATCCTAATCCTAACCATAACCCTAGATTTTGAGCACAAGCCACAAAGCGGCTTTGCCAAAGCCGCACAAGCCTCAAAGCGGCTTATGCAGCTTTGGTGCTTTGTACATAATTCAATGGTACATAATTCACAAAGCTACAAAGGTGCTTTGTTGCTTTGTACATGATTTGATTGGTTCCTTCAGGCTACAATTAAAGCACCAACCTCCATTATAATAATGAGATGGTGCTTTGTAGTTTTAGTAGAACTTTGACTCCTCAGCAAGTTTAAAACGCAGCATTGTAAATGGTGCATTGTAAATGGTGCATTGTAAATGGTGCATTGTAAATGGTGCATTGTAAATGGTGCATTGTAAATGGTGCATTGT